>SEYY01012822.1:12500-31887 GCA_009176605.1 Armadillidium nasatum
AAGTTCAAGAACCTAAGTCACTTGTTAATACAACGTTTTACCGTGGTACCATGGTTTTACCACGGTATACTATGGTTTTACTTTCAGATTACAATTTTTGGTAAATGATAACTCGGTCAGCTACTCAATTTTAGATCCAAGGTCGTTGCAATGCTGTTCTTTAGGTACTCACATGGTCTTTGTTTGTAGCCGAAATATTTTCGCTCCCAAAGATCCCAACGTTTGCCCAAATTTTAAAAACTTTTTCATCTTTAGATACCTTTAAAAACTCTGTACACTTCCACCATTGGTCTTTTGTATATGTACTTTCATCTGTTTTTAAGTTTTTATTCATAATGGAGAAATTCTATTTAATTTCTCCATCGTAAAAAAAAGAAAAGTTTGTAATAATTAATCTAATACAATAAATTCTTATACCTCGTCTTCCAAATAATTTTCCGTTTTAATTACCTCTACTTATATAATTCTACATTTTGGACTTCAAGAGGGAACATTCTTTAAAAAAAACTATCAAAGTAAATGTCCTAGATTGTTTAATTTTTTCACCAATCGTAACTTTATTTTCAGGTAAATATTTTAACCCACTCCCGCGCCAGTGATTTTATGTACAAAATTGTTTTCTTCTTTAATATTAAACTTGCCGATGTGACATTGGCTATTCTATTATTTAGTCTGGCAAGATGTTTTCAGTTTATCAATCATGTTACTGTAGGTCACACGTTAACTTGGTTCTTCAAGGTGCCAAAGGTCTTCAAGGTCTCTTACTCTTGTTATCAGTCAAATGTTTCTCTATATAAATTTTTATTTCCTTTGCAAAACTTTTATAACCAAATTAATATTACAATATTTCTTGAAAGCTTCCATTGAAATTGCGAACTCTAGAAAAATTTAGCATTTCTTGCTCGTGTCATTTGGATTAGAATTCAAGAACGCAGACGCGGGAGCTGAAAAATGTCTCAATTCTCAAATCTCAATATGGCTTTAATGTCAATTCGCATTATGAAGTTATTTTATCGACTTTATTGTTTGTTTTTTATTTATGTGATGTATATAATATTTATGTCTTCTTTATTAGAAGATCCTTTTTATTGTAACAATAGATTTCTTTATATGCAGACTTTGAAAATGCACGCTTCTTTTAAGATAGGCTAGTGTTAGAGATTGGCCTAGCATACAGTATATTAGATTATCTTAGTTGTGCTTGGAATTTTTTATTTTATTTATTTATTTTTATTTTTTTTGCAGGATTTGTTAGTAGTGTTTTTTCTAATTAAAATTAGAAAATGCATAATATAGCCTTTGTGATTTTATGGTAAAGATTTACATAAGAATAGTTTTTTTTAAAAAAATTTTTTTTTTTTTTTAACTTTAAAAACGGAATGGGAAATACTTTCATTAGCATTTTTTAACTCTAAATATATTTAGTGGAATAGTATTGAGTTTTTTATTTTTTATACTGTTCCAAAAATATAAAGCTATAATATATTGAAATTAATATTAAAGTTATGTGAAATGGTACCTAGTAATTGTGCACTGACATGTGGATGTTTTTGTATGAGATTATGGTGCTGAAACTAACTATACCTATGCATTGCAAGTTTAACTGGAACTATGCATAGGGATTTTAAACTAAATATACCCTACAAGTTTCTAATACAACAAGGTTAATGAATCATTGGTGTTACAAAAATTTTAAATGCATATATAATAATAAAAATAATAAGGTAATACATATATATAATAATATATATATATATATATATATATATATATATATATATATATATATATTATATATATATATATATATATATATATATATATATATATATATATATATATATATATATATATATATAGGAACCGACCGGGGTTGGAATTTGGCCGGGGCCGGGGTCACCCAAATTTGGCCGGGGCCGGGGTTCTGGCCGGGGTTTTCTAAAATTTGTAAAGAGGTCAAAAGCACTGAAATTTAAGGTTAAGAAAATTAGATATAAGGTTTATTTAATTGTAAGGAAGGAGTAGAATAGCCAACATTCACTTAAATTAATGATTATATGCATTTTCCCAAAAAAAAAAAAAAAAAAAAAATTACAGTTTTGTATAGTTAAAGTTTAAAAAAAGTACAAAAATTAAAAAAATAAATATTCTAATTCATAATAGTGATTCAACAGGTAAGGTAAGGTAAGACCCTAAGGTAAAGTTTGAAAAAATGTAAGATATAAAATTATCAATTTAACCTGTATTTATACATATCATTGTTATTTTATTGCCATGTATCAAACTTGTATCATTTAGCTACATAATTTAAAAATTATTATTTTGTTTATACTTTCAGTCAATATGGCTAAAAGATCAGCTTCTGCAGTATTTGAATACTTTACAATGTTTCAGGATAGGCTCGAAATAGCTAAATGTTAACATCTGCAGTCAGAAAATTAGAAGAGAACCTCCGGGTGCTACAAGTAAAAAAATTTCAACCAAATCTTTTTGGAGTATCTAAAATCAAAACACAAAGATGAACATTCACTAGCAGAAAAGGAGCGGTCAAAAGAGACAGAAAAGAAAAAAATCTTAATTTTCTTATATTTTGTTTGAATTTTTTTTTTTTTATTATTTGACTGATTAAGCTGAAATTTTCAAAGTATGTGAATTTTTTCACGAAGTTCTGAGTTGATTTCGAGCATTTTTTTGAGTCTATAACGGTTTGAAACTTATTTGGACCCAAAGCTGCTAAAAATGAATAACTGGATCAAACCACTGGTCCACATGAGCTGAAAATTTAGCTGAATATCTTTTGCCCCAATTTCTTGCATTGGTGGGAATAGGTTTTTGATATCACGTCTAGAAAAAAGTTATATAAGCACTTGAAAAAAATTTTTGCAAAAATCGTACCCTTCTGGAGGAAAAAATTATTTATAAAAAACGCTACCTACTATTTTTTTTTTATTTGTGAATATTGTTTAGAAGAGGGCAGGGCAACAATATTTATTTAGTGCATATTTAAATGCTCTTTGTTTGAAGCGAGATATAGCCTCTCAAACTTTGGGAATTTTTGAAATTTGGCCAAAAATGGACCTTTTTGAAGGCTATATCTCAAAACCAACGAATGTCATCGAATAAAGTACATAGAGGAATTTGTAGCCCCACCCCTCCTCTATACACAACCAAAAATAGGAAATGTCATAGTTGTATTTTTTTTAAAAAATTTTTGTCTGGAAAGGTGGTTTTTTAGTTCAAAAAAAATTTTTTTTTCTATAGTTGGTCAGTTTTTAGCTTATAACATTTTTCCTATAACTCTGGGAACAAAAGTCTATTAGAGACTTTTGTATCCCATTTAATTTTGAATAAATAATCCAATTTTCAGCTCTTTCTAAAAAGTGGTTTGGCACCGCCATTCAATTAAAAAAGGGTAAAATTTCAAAAAAAAAAAAAAAAAAAAAAAAAAGGATTTTTTTTAACCATAATAGACTCAGAAAAACGCTAGAAATGGACTTTTCTTACTGGTAAAAAATCTATATAACAAAGTTTCAGCAGAATCGGCTGAAAATTAAAAAAAAAAAAAATTTTAAGTATAATTTGCCATTTTAACCCCGGCCGGCAACCCCGGTTTTCCTTGATTTTTGGCCGGGGCCGGGGCCCCGGTCGGTTCCTATATATATATATTATATTTAGTAAATATATTTTTGGTAGGTTAGACCTTTTTGGTTAGCCATTAAGTGTAGTTAATAAAGTATAGTTTTTTGTTAGATTATATTTATTTTCTGGCCGTTAGGCATAGTTTTACCCTTTAAGTCTAGGTTAGGTTAAGTCTAATTAGTTTGTTAGATCTAACCCACTAGTTCGACTTAGCAACCTGGATTTAAAGGATAAAACTATGTCTAATGGCCAGCAAATAGATGGAACCTAACAAAAAACTATACTTCATTAACTATACTTAACGGGCAATATAATAAAAAGGACTAAAAAAAACAATATTTACTGAGTATATATATATATATATATATATATATATATATATATATATATATATATATATATATATATATATATATATATATATATATATATATATATATATATATATATATATATATATATATATATATATATATATATATATATATATATATATATATATATATATATATATATATATATATATATATATATATATAAGTTTTCTCTGAAATTGCTATAAAATTTATTTGCAATTTTTATATCTATGCTCATGTAGCAAACTCAGTTTTCTTACATACAGTTCCAGTTGAACTCGAAATACTTTACATAGTTCCTGTTGAATTCCTGTCACATACATATATTAGTTTCAGCAACTTATTCTCATTCAAAAAAATCCACTACTGTCAGAACCACAATAAAACTAGTACTTTTAATCAATAGTAATATAAAATACTTAAAAACTTTTTTAAATAAAATAAATTTTTAAATACTGATATTTATTGTAAAATCTTCAATGTTTTGTTGTATTTATTCAAAAGAATTTATTCCTTGATATTATTAATAGACTGATATAAATTATTAAAAATAAAAATATAAGGTAACTTTTTGGAGAAGGTTATCAAAATTTTTTTTTTTCCCAGCCTTACAATATGTTGATGAATAAAAAAGGATTTTGAAAGAAAAAGATAAAGGTTTCAATTATTAAAAATACATATGTTTTCAATATGGCATAAAAAATCATCTACTGGAAGTGAAATATTGAAAGACGAACTGTTCTTTGACTATTTTGACCAGGTTGCTATTATGACATTTTAAAATATTTTAAAGCTATAAATAATTAGTTTTAATAATATATATAATTTATGTAGAGAGAGCCAACATTCTCTACTACGTTGTAATTGTTGCCCATTAGGTATACTTTTACCCTTTATGTCAAGGTTAAGTTGTTAAACTAGTTTGTTAGTTAAATATTGAAAAAACTCAGCATTTGCTAGGTTAGGCCTGATTACTGACTGTTAGGGTAAAAAAATTTGGTCCCATATCTCTAAAGTGTTACCAAATATAAATTCACAAATTTAGTCTGTATATTAAAGTTATTAATAGACTAATATAGCTACTGATAAATTGATACCCTGTTATATAGGGACATATATATATTTATCAGTATCCTAATATATTGATATTTAATAAATATTTATACATAGTGAAAGGGTAAACCTCTCAGTCATAATGGTTTATAGGGTAAACCTCTCAGTCATAATGGTTTATAAGTACAGGAAACTCTGCTTCCCATACTTAAATATTTGAATGTATGATACATAAATATGTGGTGGGGAGTTCTCTCACTATATAGGCTATTAAAAAATTACTGTATTGATATATTAGTATATATATTAATATAGCAGTTACATCAATGTAACCCTTAATTCAATTTCATGAATATATATACAGTATATAGTTAAAAATAAATGGAAAATAAAATACAATGTCCAGCTGGACACTGAATTTTGATTATCAGAACTCTAGCCAGAATCATTTTTTGGTTTACCACTAGTTGATAATGTAGATATGAGTAAGTTCTTTTCATTAGAGCAAAATAAGCTGACATGGGGTTGTAAAAAGATAAGAAGGAACTATGCCATTAGATGTAAGAGAGAAATATTTTAGCATGTTATTAATTTTGAAATGGTTTACGATAGGATATGATTAATAGTAGTTCACCTTCAACCCTTTAAGAAAAGTTGGATCTGTATATGGTTGATAAAGATATTGTATAAGGACTCACCTTTGAAAGACTGTGTTTTGTGTTTGATTGAACAATTTTTTACTTAAGACCAGTATTAGATTGTACTTTAATTTATCTTGAATCTTTTGCACTTTGAATACTTTTAAACTACTATCCTGTACAAGATCTGTATATTACAAAACTATATTTTATCCACTATTCATATTAGTAATTATCATTTTTTTCTCATGATTGAGAAAACATGCATTTGTTATAATTCCAGATTATTTTTCATTTTTTACAGATATAATTTAATATAATATAGATGTTTTAAGTTAAATGATGGGTGAATCTAGAAACGAATTTAGATTAAAAAATACCCCAGGTGATTGTATCCAGAGTGTGAAGTTTGGACCCTCTTCATCACAATTTCTCCTTGTTGCATCATGGGACAAAACTGTACGGCTCTATGATGTTTCAAATAATAATTTACGACTTCAGTATTCTCATAGCAGTTCGGTTTTGGATTGCTGTTTTCAGGTAAAATATTTTTTGTATTCTAAAAAATGTTTCATAAAATAATGTATGCAAAAAATTTGTTTTATTTACATAGAAATTCTGAGAATTTTAGTCACTGCCATTATTTTGATAACTGTTTAAGAGAGGCAAAAGCCTTTTTTTATTCTATTCATTAGATGCTACTGCCACTAATTTTAATTAATTCTACAATGGAAATTTTTTCTTATTAAAAGGGTGAAGGTGACTACTTATATACCCAGTATACCTATAAAAGTTATTTATAGAAAACGTTTTAAGAAAACTTTAAGAAATCTAAATTAATGTTTCTACTTCAAATAAATTTTAAAACAACATAATAAATTTACAACTGCACCATAAAGTATTATAATTTTCTTCCTTATATAAAAGAAAACTTAAAATAGTGAACCATTTGCTTCCATGTAAATGAGGTATTAAGTCTCGAAGAATACAGTGTGATTGCACAGTTCTGTTAATTCAAAGGATTTCTGATAATACTATAAAGAATTCAAGTTTCAACTTTTGGGAGATAACAAAAATTATGAAATCTTTGCACTTTTGAATTTGGTATACTTTTTTGCAATGTCAATATTTCCAAAATATGTTTTATTTATCACTGCACCACCATTAGTACGTTCTCCAAACATTTATTTGAACAGCTAAACCCATCAACAATCCTGTCTTCTATAATTTTTTTTTTTTTTTACTGCCATATTCAGAGGAAAAAAAGTTTTAAGTGACATTTTAGCAACTTCCCAGCTCATTCTTAGACCTATGTCCTTCCATGCTGTCCATTGCTCCATAGGCTGTCCATTGCTCCATAGGCTGTCCATTGCAGTAATTTTCACTTAATTTTAAACTTTGCACTCATTTTGAAATTTTTAATTTTTCCAATTCATTATTAGATAGAACAATTTTTTATCTTTTTCTAACTATATATCTTTAGATTTTACCTTTTTAACATTCTTAAATTTGTATTATTCATCATAAGTGGAATCCTTAATCCCGTATCACCTACTAATTGACTTCTCTTCTCTAAATCTATATTTGCTTTCATCCTCTCCATGATCTCAACCAGAGTAAATTCCTTTTCACTATATCACTTTTAATACATCCTATTCTCCCAATTCCACATGTAATTTTAATTATGCCAATTCATACTCAGTCTTACCATATTTACTTTCCATTTCCAACTTCCAATATTCTCATCTTTATTTCTTCTACACTTCCTGACATTGCTTTCCTTGAAAGTTTTCTTTCTCATACAGTTTTGATGCACCTGGAATCTACAGTGGCTTCCATACCCTGTATTCCTACTCATAAATTGTTTCTTCCTCCTATTATGCCATCTCTGTTGCTCTTATTCTACTTTCTTAAATTCTTTGTTCCTTTTTTCTTTTCATTTATTTTGATTACTTTCAAAAAAATTTTTTACCCAATGTTTCTCAGACATTCATTCCTAACTACACATTTCATAACTCAACTCCAAACCTTGAAATTTTGTCTTGACCTCCCTCCAGTAATATCTAAGCCTTAACTTTATCCTTATACTTAATTTTGTTAAACTTTCCCTTTCAAAATAAGGACATATTGTCGTATCCTTCAAAACTATGTGCTGATGCCACTGAATTTATCAACTATGATCTTGTCACCAAACAGAAAATTGGAAGTTCTTGTCATTAAATTATATTGCTTATTAAAATTCTGAATGTAACTACTATAGATGGCAAAAAGAGTTAGGAAGATATGAGACAAAGCATCGTAGCTTTGTCAACCATAAAGTGTGTTTTGCTTTTCTTTTCTTCCTATTATAAATTGTTCAAAATATGCTAACTTTAAACCATAAAGGGATACTTAATATTTCAATTAAATCTACCTGCAACATAAAGCAATTGTTAGTATGCCTCTATTAATAATTTTCCTTATCCTAAAATTATCATAAAAAAGTGCTTGAACTTTCTGTAACATTTCAGTAGGCCTATATTTCTTTACCCGAAACTGAATGCCTCCACACACTCAAAAGTTTAGTATACGAGGAATCAGAGTTTCGTATTTTGGAACAGACTTTAGGATTTAATGTTTAAAATTAAAGTTCTGTATCCCATAAAATAACTTAGAAATAATAGCTAAGTGTTATATTGTACAAAAATATTAATATTTCTGCCAGAAAATTTTCACCCATGTTTTACTTCATTTATTTTTAAAGGTAACATATAGCAAAGGTATGTCTAACTTAAAGAACTAATGTAATCGTTTTTTTAATTTTTTTAAGGAATAATAATTACAACAGACTGCCAAAAGTGCATTTGAAAGACCTAGATTACATTATAAAAGTTCCATTATACACTGTAGCTCAAAATACTGAATTGACACCTGTGGAATAGGAGGCAAAATTATAAATAAAAAGCAAATAAATTTGTCTAAATTTAAGTTATTTGAAAAAAACAAAACAAAAAAAAGAAAGAAAGATGTGTGGTAAATATTTATATTTGACATTATGTAACTTGACCAGAAATTAAATCTCTGATTCAGTTACCTCTTTAATATATATATATATATATATATATATATATATATATATATATATATATATATATATATATATATATATATATATATATATATATATATATATATATATATATATATATATATATATATATATATATATATATATATATATATATCAGATGCCGTTCATGCTTTCAGTGGAGGACTAGATAACACTTTAAAAATGTTTGATTTGAATACAAGCTCCGAAACGACTGTAGGAACTCATGATGCTGCCATCAGGTTTGATATTCAATGTAATTCTGCATTTCCTTTAAAACATTTAATTTGCTGCTTCATATTTCTTCTTAAAATTGCCAGTGTTATTCGATAGTCATAAATAGAGAAATCACTACAAGTTTCATAATCTAATGTTTGAGATTTTGTAATTATTATTATTATTATTATATTATTATTATTATTATTATTATTATTATTATTATTATTATTATATATATATATATATATATATATATATATATATATATATATATATATATATATATATATATATATATATATATATATATATATATATATATATATATATATATATATATATTTATATTTTTTATATTTATTTTGTAATTTTTTTGTCATAGTAGAAATAACAATTTCAAATCTATATTTATAATTTATTATTATTATTATTATTATTATTATTATTATTATTATTATTATTATTATTATTATTATTATTATTATTTTTCATTGTTATTTATTTTTTAAAACTGATATGATTTGATTTTATTTTTGAGTTGAATTCTCTAGCTATTGAATGAATCTAAATATTTGTGTTGTGAGCTTTAAAGCAGTTATTGAAGTGCCAGATAGTTTCTATGTGTTTATAGCTTTTAATCCAAAGCAACATCCTATTGATATACCCTCTTACTCAACTGCTTACCATGATGTCATGCAGGATTTTAGATTTTAAAATACCATTTGCTTTTCTTTCTCTTAAACAATTTCAACCAAACCATAAAAATGCTACCTTGATTTTTGGAACCCAATTGTGAAAAATCATATTTTATTTATATATTTGATTCTATAGTAAAGAATGTGTGCTTTAGTATTTTAATTCGATATTCTCATGATAGTGATCGAAGGAAACGGTAAGATGATTGAGTAAATTAAGGAAACATCGTGTGGAAAAAAGATTGAAATTAAGAATTTAAACAAAGATTGGTAAGGTCCTCTGCTTGTGAATGATTTGAGATTTAATCTTCAAAATTGCATGAGGGATTATTTATTCCAAGTTTAAAAACTTGTTAATTAGAAGATTGGGGTTTCATATTTAGGGAATGTGTCTGATTTAGTATTTCTAAGATTTCATTCAATATGGTCAAACTTTTTTAATATATTTTTATAAAATTTTTCTGCTGGTGTTTTGTTTGTTAGTGTGTTACAAACAAAAAAACTTTGTAAAAATATTCAATAATTTAAAAAAAAAAAAAAAAGTGCATGTTACATAATTTTGTGTAAAATTCACTTATTTTTTACATAAAAGCATGCCTTAAAACTCATTTTACTTTCTGATAAATTTTTCATTTGTAATTAAAGTTTGTGTCTTAAATTTGTATTTTGACTAATATAACCAAAATAGTTTTTGAAATTATTTAGGAAATATTTACTCTGAAAAAAAAAAAAAAAATAAAAAAAAAATATATATATATATATATATATATATATATATATATATATATATATATATATATATATATATATATATATAATATATATATATATATATATATATATATATATATATATATATATTATATATATATACAGTGGCGGCTCGTCATTATGGGCTCCGGGGCTGCAGCCCCTCCAAATTAAAAATACCAGGCGTAGGATGTTGATATAAATATGAAATTTTTGTCAGAGAAAAGTGATTTAAATTCATTTTTTAACAACTTAATACATAAAAAGTATAAATCATTAAAGAAAATAAGAAGTAAATGCATTTGGGAACTTCAAATTTTTGGGTACGATATTATTTTTCAAGCATTGCCATTATTTAAAAAATGGGCTGTAAAATTTTCGCCCAAATAAGACAGATTTAGCAACCACGGAATATGTAGCACTTACGACAGTTGCTTAAAGTCTCATCTCGAGGGAGGTTATTTTTTTAATTGTGGAAGAAAAATTACAAGTTTTATGTTTTTTTTTTTCTTGTTCGATATATATATATATATATATATATATATATATATATATATATATATATATATATATATATATATATATATATATATATATATATATATATATATATATATATATATATATATATATATATATATATATATATATATAACATTATGCCAGATGCACTTCTACATACTTAAATATAATATTACAAAAACTATTTAAAAGTACATTAAAAATGCTAACATTTTTGTAATCCTTGCAGAATTTTAAGTAAGAATAATTGGGAATAGAAAAAAATCTTATAATAATTTTAATACGTACGTAATAATTGTTTTTTTTATGCTGAAAGACGTACGTTTGGCAAGTCTGTTTTTGTGAGATAAATTTTTCCAATTTTGAAGGAAGATAAATTTAGCGATTGAGTAAGAATAGTGTAAAAAAAATGTGAAATTTATATAATTTGGTGTAATATGACAGTATGCTTTTAAAACATTATTTATATGAAAGCAATTACAACTCCGATGACAACGTCTGAAGCAGAGAGATGTTTCTCGACTTTGAATAGAAAAAAAACTATTAAATGTAGTACCATGTATTAGCGATGTTTTCAATAGAGAGCGAAATGGTTTAAAATACCAGATTTCAATGAAAAAATAATTGAAAACTTTTCGACATCTAAAATTCAAAGAACTAATCTTATTTTTAAAATAATAATATCAGCAAGCTTTCCAAGAACTAATCTTATTTCTAAATAATAATAATAATAATAATAATAATAATAATAATAATAATAATAATAATAATAATAATAATAATAATAGGCCTAAATGAAATGAAAGCTAAATAATAATAATACGAATGTCAAAACATTTGCATTGATATATAGATTCTTCCAGTATATCGATATTTCCAGAATAAGTAAGGTACGTTTGAAATTTGATATATATATATATATATATATATATATATATATATATATATATATATATATATATATATATATATATATATATATTATATATATATATATATATATATATAAAATAGTTTAAAATTTTACACACACACACACACACACACACACACACACACACACACACACACACACACACACACACACACACACACACACACACACACACACACACACATATATATATATATATATATATATATATATATATATATATATATATATATATATATATATATATATATATATATATATATATATATATATATATATATATATATATAACTTGCAGCCCCTCCTTGCCAAGTTTACACGAGCCGCCACTGTATATATATATATATATATATATATATATATATATATATATATATATATATATATATATATATATATATATATATATATATATATATATATATATATATCAACGAGGGTTTTGTTCACCACTTTTACATAAATGAAAAGTTAGATATGTGATAAAATTATTCCAATTTTTTAACAAACTTAATCAAAAGTAAATAATAATATTTAGACTAAGTATACCATAAAAAATTTTAATTTTTTTTTTTTATTTTTGAAACAGAAACATTTCTATCCTGATGAAATATATTCAAATTAAGGCTTCACTTAAAGGAATTCTGTTCTCATCTTACAGAATATTACAGCTGTCATCTTTGATATGGCTATCGAGTAATACTCGCAAAATAAAACTTTTAACTTTATTTAACTTGAATTTGTGTGGAGAAAGAGGGGAAGTACCTTTAAATCATATATTTCGATCTATATCAATAAGGGGACGTCATTCCTCTGAAAAACACTGTAAAACCCGGGAAAAACTATATAGAACATTTACATTATAGATCTTTACTACTTATCCATATTGTATAACTAAAACATTTTGATTCAAAATATGCAGAAGTGGAGAAAAAAAATCACTTCAGTTCAATTAACCTTCATTTTGAAAAGAAAATTTTTTTTTTTAATAAAAGTTTAGAGCAATTTATTTATTTATTTTATATATTACAGATGACGGTAGCCAATTGAATAATTTAAACTGATTTTATTTTTTATTTTAATAATCTTTTTTTTTTTTTTTTTTTTTTTTTTTTAACGAATTTTTTTTTTTATTATTATTATTATTATTATTATTATTATTATTATTATTATTATTATTATTATTATTATCATTTTTTATTCAGCAAACCATTGAAAAAGTAGAAAAAATTACATTAATATGCTTCGTTAACAGATGTGTAGAATATTGTCCAGAAGTAAACTTAGTCATTACTGGATCTTGGGACACAAATGTAAAGTTGTGGGATCCTCGAGGTCCTCGCGAAGCAGGCAGTTTCCAACAACCAAATAAGGTAAGAAATTATAATAATAAAATTATTTATTATTATTATTTTTTTTTTATTATTATTATTATTATTATTATTATTATTAATATTCAGTCACCAAAAAATGCTCTTTGTTCAATTCAAATTATAAATATTACGATAATTAATTTGAAGTGAAAAGGTCTGCTGGGGTGATGATTACATTCTCAGAGCTCATGTTTTATTTCTTACAGTGCAGTATCTATTACATATAAACGTGTATTTAAATTTATAAGGAAAATATATACACGTGCATACATAATAATAATAATAATAATAATAATTCATTCATTCATTCATAAAGTTTTATTCAGGAAATGGTACATTTACAGGTTTAAAGTTTAAAAGTAGGTCCTATTCTACTAAATTCAATAATAATCTTAATAATAATAGAAATATCCATTTTTAAATAGTAAGTAAAAATATTATATTGTACACAATCGAAATTATCAGGATAATAATTATTGTATCATTTATTGATTATTTATTTGAGATCAAGGTACTAAGTATTCTTTAATGCAACTCGGATGGATATTTAATGTCGCTAGACATCGTTTAAATGAATTATGTCAGAATGAAATTGTTGTTGAACTTTTCTAATAGTTGACTATATATATATATATATATATTATATATATATATATATTATATATATATATATATATATATATATATATATATATATATATATATATATATATATATATATATATATATATATATATATAAAATCAGTGTTCTGAAGATGCTACAGGGTGTCTCACTTGCTCTCGGCCCCAGATATGCGCATATAGATATCAAAGTACTAGTAATAAGTTAATAAAACTTGGTGTATGAGAAAAGTGTTGACATCGCAACAAGTATTGGAAGTGATTGCCATGAGCACAAGCTTTTCCATGTTATGGAAGGTTACTGCCGTAATCCTTTGGAAATGACCCGATCTTCAAAGAAGGACTCAATTTTGTAAATGCTGACGTTGGGAATGTGGCAGTTGTTGCAACCTCTCATGATTCTTCCTCACTTCTCACACACCAAGGTTGTTCAAAGCAGATTTTATTAACTTAGGACCAGTACTTTGATATTTAAAAGTGCATATCTTGTGGCCGAGAGCGAGTTTGATACCCTAATTTATACTACATATTAAAATTACATGTATTTACACATGCTTTCACTCCTTGAACTTGTCACTACCTAAACAAATAACTGACCATCTAATTCAACCCTCTTGTGTCATCTTATTGCTCTAACCTATGCTACTTTTTCCATATTTTAGAAACTACTTACTATGAATATCCAGAAATTTTCTATTGATCCAATCTTGCCTCAGATTGCCAGAATGGTTTTGTAAGAAATGCTCTTCTGATGAAGTTTTCATTCTCTCTGACCATTTGTCTTCTATCTTTCAGCATTTTGTTTAAACACTTTAAAAACTTTTGATAGAGTCAGATGCATAGCTTTGATTTTTAAACACCTATCTTTCTCAGATTTTCTTTCTTAATTCTTCGAAAGCAGTTTCAGATGTCCACTGTTCATCCTTTAGGTCTATAAAGGTTCTGTTTCATGAGTTACCCACTTTCTACTTTCTCATTATTGACCTTCTGTCTATCACTTCGTCACTTTTCAATCTTATCTTGACTCTACACTCTATTATTCAATGAATAGAGCCGCATAGTATCTGATATTGAAGTAACTTGTCTAATCTTTCTCTTATCCAGTTAGAACCGAAGAAACTTAGTTGTTTACAGTGCATTAAAAACTTTAATATTTTATCTGTCTACCACACAACTATCGTAATCTTTGAAACTCTACTTAAAATTCTTGGTGTTTCCTTTTCTCTTATTCATTCTTTTGTGATTCATCTTTGCATACAGTCTCTTCTTTTCTCGTTCCCTTGCACTGACCCCAGACTTAATCTCTATGCTATTTTATTTGTGTATTTACCGGTAAAGTTTGGAACTCTTCCGTTTTTCCCTGCAACCTTTGTCGTTTCCAGTTTCAAACACCTTGCCTTGTATCAAGAGGTGTTACATATATGCCTGTGCTTTCCACTATAGATCTTTGGAAAGATGGTAATATATAATATATATATATATATATATATATATATATATATATATATATATATATATATATATATATATATATATATATATATATATATATATATATATATATATATATATTGCACCATATTTTTCATTAGGTATACACAATTGGATTATGTGGAGAAAGAGTAGTTGTTGGAACAGCCAATCGTAAAGTGATGGTTTGGGACCTAAGGAACATGGGTTTTGCTCAGCAGAAAAGAGAATCATCTTTAAAATTTCAGACAAGGTGTATTCGTTGCTTTCCCAATAAACAAGTAAGTATAGGTAATCTTTATAGGTAGATATAATTTATGTATGTAACAATAATGTTCTTTAAGTTGCAAATGATAATGAATGACAGTTAAATTTTTCTTCAATAATTTACTTTTTTTAAATTGTTGTTATGAATATTGCAGAACTGGAACTTGGTGGTTGAAGTTATTTATTTTATATATAAACTAATCCTTGAAAGATTTTACTCAGTCCATTTACAAGTTACTCTTCTTTCTACTTGGTTTTAGGGTTACGTCGTATCTAGCATAGAAGGCCGCGTCGCTGTTGAATATTTGGACCCTAGCCCAGAAGTTCAGAAAAAGAAATATGCCTTTAAGTGTCATAGACTGAAAGAAGATGGAATTGAAAAGATTTTTCCCGTTAATGCTATTAGGTAAAATATTTCTCTTTTAGGAAAACTGTTATAAAAAATTACAAAGCTATCTATTTTCTTACATATGTATTTGATGTGACATTATTATTAACGCTGCTATTTTAAGTGGAGACATAAAAACCATATTTGAGTCATATTCTATAAAGTGCCAGTTTTTCTAAGAATATTTTTAACGGTTCAGATATTTGGCATTACATTGTCATTAAAATGTTACGAATTTATTAGAAGTCGATTTCCATGTGACAAGATTTTTTTCCCCCATAATTTGTATTCATCTTTCTATGCAAGCATAATTACAGAAAGTGTTAAAGAAGTTTCTCAAAATTTAAAATTATTTGACCACAGCAGTTGTTCCTTGTACAATATAAATATACCAAAAGTATGAAGGAAATATAATTATTTCCATAATTTTTATTTTGTTTATTTCCTTGCAGTTTTCATAATGGATACAACACCTTCGCAACTGGTGGATCAGATGGGTTTGTAAATATTTGGGATGGTTTTAATAAAAAAAGGCTGTGTCAGTTTCACAGATACCCAACTTCTATTTCTTCATTATCATTTTCTAACGACGGTAAGGCTCTTAAATACTTATTTTTCATATATATATTTTTTAACATTTTACCTTCCACAATTAATGCTTTTGTATATTATTTTTATTTATTATTATTATTATTATTATTATTATTATTATTATTATTATTATTTTGAACAAATTTTTTTTTTTAATTTTAACATTGGTGCAATTTTGAAACTGAAAACTATTATTATTATTATTAGGTAACATGTTGGCAATCTCGTGTTCGTACTTATACGAGCAAGAAATTAAACCAATTCCTGAAAACTGCATTTTTATTCGCAAAGTCACAGACCAGGAAACTAAACCAAAGTAAAATTTGTAAAGACTTATATTTTTGCCGCTTTTATCTCATCATCTTCCAGTCCTTCCCATTTATATTTAATTACTCTCGTAAATTTTTAAGGAAATTTTTTGTAAAAAGGTAAGAAAAAATTAAATATATAAAGTTTTATTATTATTTATCTTTTACTTATCCATTGTTTATGCTATTGATTCGTAATTTATATTTGATTTTATTTAAAAGTATTTTTAAAATTGTTTTCAGTTTGTTTAGTCTTGGAGTGAGAGGCTTGGGTCAAAGTTGGCTTGTCTTGAGATTTTATAACTAAGTATTTTGAGGCTGTGAACGGATTTCTGTGGATATATATATATATATATATATATATATATATATATATATATATATATATATATATATATATATATATATATATATATATATATATATATATATATATATATATATATATATATATATATATATATATATATATATATATATATATATATATATATATATATATATAGTCAAATGCTTGTTCTCCCTTGTAACTTACGTAGGTACCATTAACTTGCCTACTTGTTAAACTGATAAAGTGACTAGTATGAATTTACAGTGTAAAAGAGTTACTATATTTATCTTGAGATTAGTAGAAAATATTGAACATATAAAAACATCATAAAATATATAATAAAGCTTTCACTATGATATTCAAGGAAAAAAATTATAAATGATTTGTAGGTTTCAACTTCTCAACATCACTGTATATTTTCAACTGAAAATGCGAGAAGCACTTTTTATAAATCACGATGGCATTTACAGATGCAGATGCAAAAAAATTATAGGATGAGATTTATTGTACAGTCGTCAACAGAAGTTCGTTCCTATTAGGCTGGAAATAAATATTTATATAAAATGGAGATCATTTCATAAAAGCTCTATTTTGAATAAAAAGAAAATAAAAACATTCAGCGGGTCTTAATTGAACTGTGATTGGCTGAACCTGAAATGATCTCCATTTTATATAAATATTTATTTCCAGCTTAATAGGAACGAACTTCTGTTGACGACTGTACATGTTTCTGTAACACTAAAGTATCAATATAAAACAGTAGTGAGAGCTTATTCAAAGCTTCAAGACATTTTAGTTGAGTTTTGAAACTAAGCGTTTGACGCTTCCGAAAACCGTGCAGTGGTTGGTTGAATAGAGAACAGACAACCATACCATCTTAAATCATTTCTTAGAGCAAAGATTTTATGAATTGATTATATTAATTATGAGAAATAATTCCTAGATACAAACCTGGTTTTTATCCCTGGAATTGACCAGCCTGAACTACGATACTTTATTTTATAGGAAAACGACCTTTGAACATAAATAGCTTCAAAGTATAAATATATTTAATAAGGTGGAATAGCGGTTTATGACATAGGTTGCTACTTTTTAGTTTAAATAAAACAGGAACGCGGAAGTGACGTTAACCTATTGTCGACGTTCCTCGAAGAAAGTTTCCATATTTAAATCGACTAATCACAGACTCAAATTGGAAGAAATAACGTCGTCATCATTAAAATTCTCACAGTACAGTTTTTTATAGCATTGTAATTCATTACTTATGTATACTCTGAAAACATATGTGAATTCTAATCAGGAACTGAGAAATTTGGAAAGTAAGATTAGGTCTACAATCTGATTGCATAATTTCTTCCTTACAAGATCATAGCCAGGAGAACAGGAAATATTAAACCTTTTCTCCCTGAAATCTAATTTGTTAAAAAAATTGTATTTTGACCTTTTCATATAATTTTAAAACCTAATACCCCAGTGGGAAAAAATATTTCTTTGGCGTCTACTTCTTAGATTCAAAGTAATCGAAATAGTCTACTTTACCCTTACCGAACAGGAAGTTTTGAGGTAACTCCTGGCGAAGGTTGTCAAGCTCTCTTCTTGGAATTCTTCACATGTTCTTAAGAAATTAATAATGTTCAGAAATGACTCTTCCATACTTGTCAATATTTCCTAAAATATATATATATTTATATAATATATTATATATATATATATATATATTATATATAATATATATATATATATATATATATATATAATATATATATATATATATATATATAATACTAATGCGCGCGTATGTGAAGTTGGTAACAATGATCTGCATAACTACTATGAAGTTAAAGAACTTTTGGGTAAATTAATAGGAATACTTAACTATTTAATATTAATATTTTAATGTTTCAGGAATATGATGTCACATCCTAAAAAGAAGTATTTTTTAGCGAAAAACTTTGTTTATTTTTATAAAAAGTGTCAGATATATTTTCAGTTGACAATATAGTGATGTGAAATGTAAAGAAATCATTACTTAACCTTATAGTCTTCAGCTTCTGCGTGCGAGCCGTACATCTTAATTTCTTCAGCAGTCCTTCGCAAAGAATATTCTAAGTTTTGGAGAGACACTGTTACTGCATCTGATTC
>SEYY01012823.1:0-10000 GCA_009176605.1 Armadillidium nasatum
TTAGACTCAAGTTTGCAGGGCATCATGAAGTTCCCCGTCCCTAGGACCATAAGACAATTGCGACAGTTCCTGGGGATGATAAATTTTTACAGAAGGCATATTCCAAATTGTTCGGTGGTGGCCAAACCCTTATTTGAATTGCTAGGAAATAAGACCTTGAAATGGAACGAAGCATGTCAGAATGCCTTTGAGTTATTAAAGAAAGCGCTTATCGAACCACCAGTTTTATCGTATCCAGATAGGTCGGAAGGTGCTCAACCACTTAAACTATATGTAGATGCTTCTGATGTTGGAGCAGGAGCTTGTCTGGCCCAAGACCAGCAAGGAGAAGAAAGACCTATAGCTTTTATTTCTACCACCTTTTCAAGAGCCGAGAGAAGATATAGTACAACTGAGAAAGAGGTGGCAGCCATACGTTGGGCAGTAAAATCTTTGAGGCCTTTCTTGTATGGTATAAGAATCATCATTCATACAGATCATAAACCTCTGTTATATTTATATAATATGCCGTTAGTAAACCCACGAGTTGCCCGCACTCTAGAAGAGTTAAACGATATTGATTATGAATTGAGATATATTCCTGGGAAAGAAAACATAGTGGCAGACGCATTGTCTAGATCACCTGAGGAACAGATTCTTGAAGATCAAAGTGTACAAAAAGCAAATGAAATCCCTAAAGGATTTACAGAAATGAAGATGCCTGGAGGAGGTGATTCCCTTTTCTGTGCTTTTTCAACTTGGTTGTATGGAACTCCTGATCAACATCAGAAAGTGAGGGAAGTGGTGAATACAAGAACTCATGGAAAATCGTGTGAAGTATGGATTGCCTACTGGTAAGAATGCCCGTCACTTAACAAAAATACTACAGCTCATGAAGAATGTGGGACAGTTTCCACTTACAAATGCTATACATGCTTTTGCGAACTTACATGGAATACAGGTTTACATATATTATGGAGATTCTAAGCCTTTAAAATTTGGGAACCCCTCTGAAAAGGGCATATGTCATGTACTTTGTTTAGGGGGCATCCATTATAATCTTTTAATGCAGTTTCAAGCATGCACTGAAGAAAAACAGACAAAGGCACATCAAGTTGTCCCATTAAAATTCCAGGAGTTTTGTCTGTTGGATGAATCTATGGAGGAACAGGAGACCGAAACTCGAGTATTAACGGGAATTACTAAGGAAAGATCAAACGACCAATCAGCAGAGTGGTGGGGAGGAAGACATCACTTTGAGAGTACATCAAATAAGAGTAAATGAAGAAGATATAATAAATCCGTTGGATATTGAAGATAGAGATTTAGACCGAATACAGGATCAGGATCCAACTCTGAAGCGCTTAAAACGAGCTATATTAAGAAATTTGCCATTTGTGGGAATATTGAAACCATTTGCAAGATCTCACAAATATATCTATTTGCGGGATAATCGATTATTTAGGGAGATGCACACAGGAGATTTCGCATTGCTAGTGCCACATGAATATCTAACAAAGATAGCCATCAGGGCACATTGGAGTTTTGCTCATATTGGAAGGCACAAACTTTATTCATTGTTGGTCCAACGACTTTGGCATCCTAAAATAAATAACATCTGTGCAGATATTACATCATCTTGTTATAAATGCCAAGCTTATAAAATCTCTAATATAATATTTGCACCTCCAACTTTAAAAATAGCTACATCACGACCTTTTGAGTTGGTGGCTATGGACTTGATCCAGTTTCCACGATCATCACGTGGAAATCAATATGCAGTAGTAATGGTGGACCATTTTACAAAGTGGGTATCTGCCGTACCCTTGAGAAATAAACAAAGTTCTTCGGTTGCCAGTGCATTTAAACAAAACATATTACCCTTCCTTCCTAAGCTTCCTGAGCGGTTGTTGACAGATAATGGAAGAGAGTTTATCGGTCCTGAATTTGAAGGATTGTTGCGAGATCAAGAGATTAAGCATGTGCTGACTACTCCATATACACCAGCTTCTAATGGAGCAGTGGAAAGGGTGAATAGAACCCTTAGTCAGTATTTGAGAATGGCTATTACTCATCCTTCTTTGTGGGATGAGGAACTTCCCCAAGTCGTGTTGGTTTATAACCATACAGTTCATTCGGAAACAAACATAACCCCATGTGAAAATATTTTAAAGAGAGCACATACTTTACACACAGGTCTTCCTTTGCCAAAAATAGATCAATATTGGGGTGAAGGACATTATCGATTTGAACCTTTTGATTTGGATCAGTTGGTGGGGCTTAAGGTCCAATTGCCGGGTGATCTCACTCTTAATAAATTTAAACCACGTTATTATGGGCCTTATAAAGTCATTCAGATCCAAGCCAATAATGTGACTTATATTCTTGAAGCGGTTAAAACTGGAAAGCAATATAGAGCCCATCACAGGCAATTACGAAAATGGAAGGTACCTCCAGATTATTTACGAAATGACCCAATCTTTCAACAATATGCAATGAATTTGGATGATGAAGTACTACCAGCAAGTCAAGGTGAAGAACCCTTAGAGGAAGAAGAAGTAGAAGAAGTTAGATCAACTGAGAATGAATTTGAAGAACTTGAGGAAGAGGAATCTCTCTTTGAGGGATTCACTGTTGATAAGGAGAAATTGAATAAAGTAAAAGATAAATTATTAGCTATTACCAAAGTCCAAGAGACATTACTTGCATTAGTGAGAAATTCTCCAGGGTGGCCGCCAGATCATAGTGATAATCTAGAAAAACCAGAAAGAGAAACCCACTCTGGAATTGGTGTTAATAATGAGGAAGAGTTAAACTCGTATTTACAGTGGGACACATCTGACTTGTTGGAGGAAGCTGAAAAGAGATGGGAAATGTCGCAGGCCATGATTCTGCCGACCTCAGTAGTAAATCGTGAGTCATTACCTTTTGAATTGAATACTTTGGAACCAAACTGGTTTTCAACACCTAGGGTGTACACAGGAAGTGAAGATGAAAATGAAGAAGACACACCATTAGTAAGTGAAAATAGAGGATCATCTCAATCTAATAGTTTATCCTTCGAGGGATTTGATAAAACTATGCTAAAGCCAATACCTAAAGAACTACAATTGACTGAAGGAAATAGACCATATACCAGATCGAGGGGAGCTTGTTTAGAAGAACCGTTGGTTTACCCGTATCTACTTGAAAGAAAACGTCGTGTGTAAAAATAAATAAATGAATAAACAAATGAAAAAAAAAAAAAAAAAAAAAAAAAAAAAAAAAAAAAAAAAAATAAATAAAATAAAATAAAATAAAAAAAAAGGAATAAATAAATAAATAAAATAAAATATATTAATACGTTATTGACATTATTTTTTGTATTAGGTTATTAATCATTTTTTGTAATTTGTTTATGTTGCAGATCTTAGTGACCGGACATTCATGGGTGCGGGACATGCAAGATGTCTTTGCACCAGTGTTGTTGCCAGGAATGGAGGTGGTCTTTAGGGCCTACCCCGGAATAAATCTGGAGAGATTGCAGCAGAAGATGGTTCAGATCCTGGATGCCACATACACACATCTAGTGGTGTATATATTAATTAATGAGGCCTACAGACAACAGGCTGTATCCGATTCCCCTAGGGATCGCAATCATTGGGTAACGGTAGCTAATTTTGGCTATGACAATAATCAGTTTTGTCATCGATTTAATGAATTTTCAAGAATTTGTACTGACATCTGTCCAAATTTACAAATTATTCTGATCATTCCTCCTTTCCTAGATCTTGTGTATTTTAACTCAATACGAGTAAGGCGATTTCCTAGGGAAATCCAAGAAATTTATGAGAGGAGGCCTGAATTTTCAGCCAGAATCCTACATCAGCAGTGTGTAAGCACTCATAGGCATTTGAGAGTATTAAGAACACCAAGATACCAGTGGGCAAATAAAATTACATACCCAGTAATGTATACGGTTGCCGCTTTGCCTCAGCAAAAGAAGAACACCCGGTTGTTTATGGAGGGAAGTGTTTTTACCCTGAGAAATAGAAATATGGGATTTCTGCGTGATGGGTTACATCCAAGGGCGCAATTATGTGCGGATTTTTGGAAAAAGCTATATCGTGCAGGAATATTTAATTTGATAGTGGATATTCCCAGAGTGGAGCCCTCTGTTGTAAATATTGCTCCTTCTGTGTTTTTGGGTGTGGGACAAAATCCATCAAGAAGTGTTGCGGAAGTATCGAACTCCTCAATAGTGGAAGAGTCAGGGAGTATTGTGGAACCTCAAGCTGGGCCTTCAGGAATAGAGTCAAGAGGTAGTAGTAGTGGAAGAAGTAAGTCTGGTGGAAGGAAGAGTAGAGAATGAGGTGGTTGAGAGAATGGAAAGTGCCCCAGATAGTGCAACAGCAGAAGAAGAAAGACCATCTAATGTAGAACACCCTTCAGAAAGGGAAGTGCCCATTAGCAGATTAGAGGGATTAAGTTTAGAGGAGGAGGACCCCCAAGGGGCCCCTCGTAGAAGAAATCATTCTCCTATCAGGTTTGACAGGAGAGCAGCACCTGAAACAAATGAAAATTTGGTAAGGCCTGGGGTAGATAGATCAAGAGAGACTGGACGTTCCAGGAGACAAAGATATAATCCATACGAAAGATCTCAGTCAAACGTGCGAGAACAACAAGGGAGAAATGACAATAGGAGGAGTAGAACGGTCCCAAGAAGCCTAGAAGAACAATGGGAGGTAAAGTTTGGTGAATTTATTGCTCATATGCAGGGCTTTATGGCCGCTCATGGGCAAGAAGCATCCACTAGGGATGTGAAGGATAGAATTAGGAGATTATGTAATCAATGATCCCAGATCATTGATTGCATAAGAATAGAAAAAAAGAAAGTTTTATTTAAATTTTTGAAAAAAAAAGTATTGTTTATTTTGTTTTTTTAAAGAAAGTACTGTTTTTGTTTTGAAAAAAAAAAAAAAGAAAAAAAAAGGACAATTTTTGATATGGGGATTGATCCTGTAAGCAAAGAAAGTTTTAGTTTCGTTTAATGAAGAGAACCAAAAGGAAGGTTAGTTATTTAAAGAAAAGCAGCATTGTTTAAAGATATCTATTATTTGAGTAGTTTGTGCGTCGATACTCGTATCGACGGGTGGGGAGGCGTGAAAAGGATTTTTACTTTTATTTACAGATAAATTAGTATTTGATCAAGGATTTTTTTTGGTTTTTTGAAAGGAACATATATAAGAGATTTTAAACGAAAAAGAAATAAAGAAAAACCAGTGAAATTTTTGGAAGAAAATATATCTATATAATTTTGTCCCAGACCTCTGGGTAAGTAGCTATATAAATATAAATATATATATATATATATATATGTATATATATATTTATTGAATAAAATAAAGTAAAGTTTAAAATATTTATCACATTATTATTAAAGTAAAAATTGAATTAGGAGAGATTAGGAAAGAAAATGATTTGTTTGTATTGTTATTTATTAGGTTCCAATTTTGGAAGTTTTATAGGAACTTTTGAAGTTCCTGTGGATGAATTAAGGAATTCTCTCATCAGAAAAGGG
This sequence comes from Armadillidium nasatum, assembly GCA_009176605.1. NCBI lineage: Eukaryota > Metazoa > Arthropoda > Malacostraca > Isopoda > Armadillidiidae > Armadillidium > Armadillidium nasatum. Next base: position 5,540 of record SEYY01012823.1, read on the forward strand.
AGACAAGAATTTCCCACCATAGGGGGAGAAAGTGCCTATCCCAGAAAAAGGAAGGAACAAACAAAAACCCAGTACAGCATCCCAGACAGACGGGAAAGTATGGTTTCCCCAAAGGTAGGATCTTTGGTCCAGTTTTGAGTTAAATAAACAAAAATCAATTTTTAATATATCTTTCCCAAAGCCTACCTTGAGTAATTGTCAACTGACAAACGGGTTTCTTGTTCATTCCCTGGTTAATATCGTGTTAGTAATTACACAGACAGAATCCAAAAGACTTTCATTTTTGACGAGAAAGAATTTATGTATAAGTAATTAGTAAGATCAAAAGTTATTCTTTAAGAAATAAGACTTACGATAGAATTTTGAATTACAATTAAGATTTGATTTCCCTTATAGTGTAAAGTACCAGTCCTCCTTGGTTGCAAATTTTTATTAAACTTCCTAGAAGACTTCCTTGTAATCTTTAATAGTTGCCCAAATATTAAGGGTGTTATCATTATTATTATTACATGATATAATAGTTATTTGTAGGGAGAAGTATATTAATATCCCTTACTTGAGGTGGTCTTTTGGAAGACTGATGTAATATGTCTATATGTATATATATATATATGTTTGCCTATAAATTCTTTGATTAATATCAAGTGAACTTTCTAAGTTTTAGTTCTTAATAAAACTTTGGCTTATGTATTAGGAGTATAGTTTTTCTTCTTTAGTAATATATTTATTTTAGGTTATTATTATTTTTATTATTATTATTATTATTATTATCATCATTATTATCATTATCATACTTTATCATTATCATTATTATTTTTATTATCATATTTTATCTTCAGTATTATTTTTGGTATTCTCATTTAATTCATTAAATAATAATTATTTATCTATTAAAAATCAGTTGTTATTTGTAGATATTTATTGTTAGGTTAAAGTTATTTTTATTATTCTAAAAAGAAACAACTCAAAGGATCCTTTGATATAGATATTTTAAATATAAAGAGCATTTTCATCTATACTTATTTTTGTTAGGATTTTTGTTGTATGTATTTTTCATGTTGTTAATATATTTTTACTCATAAGAGAATTATTTACCTTGATAAAGTTTATATGGTTTTGGTTACAAATTATTTTTTTACGACGAGTGAGAAGACCTTGTGGTGAGTAGTTTTTTTTATTTGGCCAATCGTATTTTAAGTTATAATACTAATAACAGTAAATTTTACATTCAGCAATAGGATTGCCGGTTTTCCCTGAGAGACGAATAGATTTTCCCCAAATTTTTGATATTAAGAAGAGTCCCTTGCTCATCTTTATCCAGAGATAAAAACAAGTCCTCTTCTGAGAACTGGAGCTCATCATCTATCAAGTGGTGAGTACTCCTGTCTTGTGTAGTGGTCTTATACCACAACAATATATTTACAACTTATTTTTTTTAAATTTAAACTGTTAATCTTTATTACTCACCAAAATCTCTCTCTTCATCCATTTCCCCCCCCTCCAACACCTATCTGTCCTCATTCATTCTACACATATGTCCAAACCATTTTAGCACACCCTCCTCCGCTCTATCAACTATACCCCTCTTCCATTTACACATCTCCCTTATTCTTTCATTTCTAATCCTATCAATCCTTCTCAATTTACATATCGCTCTCAAACCTTTCATCTCAAAGACATTCAAACTTTTCCTCTCTCGAGCACTTATCATCCATGTTTCACACCCATACATTACAGAAGGTAAACACATACATTCAAACATTCTTATCTTTATTTCTTTTGAAATGTTTCCTTTCTTCCATACTTCTCTTAGACCCCCCAACACTCTCATTCCCTCTACCACTCTATTCTTTATTTCTTTTTCCGTTCCACCTTTACCTTCCACCAACATTCCTAGGTATTTAAATTCATTCACCTCTCTTAAGTTTCCTTCCCCCCCTTCTACACCTCCCCATTCCTCCCTCCACATCTCTTCATCCCCACCTCCAATCCTCATAACCTTACTCTTCCCTGGATTGACTTTCAATCTCATATTTGCACATTTCCCCTCAAACTCTCTCACAAGTATTCTCAACTTTTCTTCAGATTCTGCCACCAACACCGCATCATCGGCAAAAAGTAAAACATTCACATCCCATTCACCCTCCATATTACTCAACCTAATACCCTTCCCTTTCTCTCTCCATTTCCCTAATTACAGTATCCATCAATAGATTAAATAGCCATGGCGACATAACACACCCCTGTCTCAATCCCACTCCTATGCTAAACCAGTCCAAAAGTTCTCTCTTTACCCTCACTCTTGATCTACAATTCGCATAAAAAGCTTTCACCCCCTTCAGTAATTTCCCTTTCAACTCCCTTTCCATTAATATTTCGAATAACTTTCTCCTGCATACTCTATCATATGCTTTTTCTAAATCCAGAAAACATACATACCCCATTTTATTTTATTCACGCAATTTCTCTGTAATCAATCTCAGTGTGAATACCTGGTCCACACATCCCCTACCCTCCCTAAAAACCCTTTGTTCCTCACCCATTCCCTCACTTGTCAATTCTTTCATTCTCCTCACTAACACCTTCCCATAAATCTTTCCAATCACACTCAGCAGACTAATCCCCCTATAATTTTTACACACCATCTTATCACCTTTTCCTTTGTATATGGGTACAATGCATGAGTCCTGCCACTCCTGAGGCACTCTCCCTTCTCTCCAACACACATTAAACAATCTCACCAACCAGTCAATCAACTCTCTAGGTCTCATCATCCTCGATAACTGCTTCTCCATCATTTTCAACCCTTCCCCCATTACTAAACTCTATCCCTTCGTTCAACAATTCACTAAAATACATTTTCCATCTTTCTCCAACATCCTTCTCTCCCTGTAATATTTCACCATCTTCCCCTTTCACTCCCTCTCCCCTCTCTTCCCCTCCTTTCCTCCTATATATATATATATATATATATATATATATATATATATATATATATATATATATATATATATATATATATATATATATATATATATATATATATATATATATATAGGTGGTTAAATTTTAAGGGCCGATGTTGATTTTGAATAAAACACAAATTACTTTACATTGTGTATCTTTCCATGGTTCAAATTAAGTCTGAAATTGAAAAAGTCAAATGAAATGCAGTAAAAAACTTGACGTTTAGGTGTGGTTCACATTCAACATCGGCCCATACAATTTAACCACCCTTTATTAAACTAATAGGGTGGTTAAATTTTAAGGGCCGATGTTGATTTTGAATACAACACAAATTACTTTACATTGTGTATCTTTCCATGGTTCAAATTGAGTAAGTCTGAAATTGAAAAAAGTCAAATGAAATGCAGTAAAAAACTTGATGTTTAGGTGTGGTTCACATTCAACATCGGCCCATACAATTTAACCACCCTATATATATATATATATATATATATATATATATATATATATATATTATATATATATATATATATATATATATATATATATATATTGATATCGATATTTTGAAATTTCAATCTATCGGTTAGGCCTGTATCACACAACAAACTTCAGTCGTTCAGGTTATGATAAATCCAACTAAGAATACTAGAAAACTAAATAATAATAGTCATAAATGAAATAAAAGCTAAATAATAATATAAATAACAAAAAATTTGCATTGATATATCCGTTTCCATATCTTGAAGGTCAGACAACTTCTTAACCTTACCTATATATATATATAGTAAGCAAGTTGGCTGTAGTTAGCAAAGAGTGGTGTTTGGGTAGGTTAGGTCTATTTGCTTGTCATTATGTGTAGTTTTACCCTATAAGTCCAGGTTAGGTTTAGTCGAACTTTGTTAGATCTAATAATATTTATTAGTGATTGTTGGAAGTCTTACGATTACATACGCTTATGAAGGCTTTCAACACCTAATGGTAATCACTGCAGTTAATTTCGTTGACCCATACACCGGAGAACACGCAAGTCATAGAATGTTTGTGGCGCGATGTAAGAGCCAGTGTTCCAAAATATGGCAATACGAAACACCTGCATAGCCATTTTACTGAATTTCTTTTTAAGCGAAAATTTGATGAAAAAAAAGGACGAATTCATCATTTATGAGTTGCAATTAGTCATTTATACAAGCCATAATTGTACAGGTGTATATATATATTATATATATATATATATATATATATATATATATATATATATATATATATATATATATATATATATATATATATATATATATATTGATTGAGTAGTGTTCTATAGTGTCCTATTTTTCAGAGTATATACTTTGTTGAAAAAACCTTTAATGAAAAAATAGAAATTGACGAATAATATTTTATAACATTAAAATCCTAACATAATTAAAGTTATAAATTAAGAACATCAAATTGGAAAAAGATCAAATAGTTACTAGGAAGAATATTTATATCCTG
>SEYY01012824.1:5000-7500 GCA_009176605.1 Armadillidium nasatum
ACTCGGAAGCACACTCCCTCAGAACACGAGGGGGAATGCCATCCGGGCCACTGGCCTTCCTGACGTTCATAGATTTCAGGATCCCATGCACCCGATCATGAGTAATTACAGGTAGAGACATGGGACACCTGAGAGGAGAAGGAGTAGGAGGGGGATGCCAGAATCGAGCAGGGTGGAATTAGATGAAAAAAGGAGGCCGAAGAGATTAGCCTTTTCAGAGGGAGTATTAGCTACAGAACCATCAGAGCGAATAAGAGGAGGAAAGGCAGATTTACAGAAGTTGTTAGAGATATTTTTGACAAGAGGCCAGAAATTTTTATCAGTAGGAGAGCCATGGAGGTCAGCGCACTTCCTTTTTATGAAAGTACGCTTAGTCCGTCGAAGAACATCCCTGCAACGATTCCGAGCTGAATGAAAATTAGCAAGAGTGATAGGAGAAGGAGAGTTTTTCCATTCACGATAAGCACTGTCTCTCTCACCGAAGGGCAAGAGAACAGTTGTCATCGAACCATGGATTTTGAGGAGAAAAAGATTTAGTTGAAGATGGAATGAATCTGCCCATTCCGTCAAGGATCACGGCCCCTACCTTTTCAGCAGAGACAGAAGCGTCCCCCGAGACAAAGCAAGATTCACTCCAATGATAGTTAGCAAAGAAGCGGCGCATTGCCCCCCAATTAGCCCGATTAAAGTGCCAGAAAGTACGTTTAGGGCATGGTGGAGCTGTTGGAGAGAAAGCATTATAACTAACAGCTATAAGATTATGGTCAGAGTTACCAATAGGAGGGAAAATGGTGTATTTATAACTAGAAGGAGTAGTGGTGAAGCATAAATCAAGTGTATTCAAGAATTGGTTAGGACGATCTGGAATGTGTGTGGGTTCCCTAATCAACTGCTCCAGATCGTTAAGAATGCTGAATGATTTGGCCTCCCTCCCACCTGTATCAGTATGAGAGGAACCCAACCATTCAGTGTGGTGTACGTTGAAATCCCCTAAATAGAGGACTTCAGCATTTGGATGAGAAGAAGTGACAGTCTCGTGAGTAGTAGTAAGATATTGAAAAAAAACTGGAAAGTTTGTTCCATTAGGGGAGCAGTAGCAGAAACACAAGATAATTGTAGTAATAGGAAGACAGATTTTAAGCCATAAAACATCGAAATTAGGAGATTCTAGATTTACGAGACGTGTCACAGGAGTGTTAATGTTAATATAGGCACAGACTCCACCATTTAGACGGAAATTGTGAAAAAAGTTGTAGTCAGAGACATTAAGATTGCTAGAGAAAGAATCCCTGTCCAGCTGGGTCTCAGACAGAAGCAAAAGGTTAGGACGAAAGGTAGTGAGGTAGTGTTCAACAGACGCGAGATTATATATATATATATATATATATATATATATATATATATATATATATATATATATATATATATATATATATATATATATATATATATATATATATATATATATATATATATATATATATATATATATATATATATATAAGAAATATAAAGTTTGAGGTTTTTAAAACAAGATTATGCAGATGATATAGCGTGAAGATTGCTAGATTTAAATGCATGTCATGAACTTGGGTCAGACGTCATTCTTTGTGAAGAGGCTGTACAGTGAAGTTAGTGACGTGTGGAAATTAGGTTACAAAGCATATGCGAATTTAGGAATACTGAACGCCGTACAGTGATAGAAATTGAGGAATTTGCGTTGTGCCCGAGTGTACGGACATGCCAATGACAAGGAACCAGATGAACAGAAAATTTCAGTAGAAATTTTGACCAGACATCGATCGACAGAGACCGTTGTCGGGTCTCGATGCTTGTTAATAACGATCTTTTCGCTTCCAGGCAGGTATTGCTGCTACACGTTAACCCTGTCTCTTTGTAATCTATATCGGAAAAAACACTACGTAGGGAACAACAGGGGAGGAATATATTATGCCGGATTGCATGCAAAAGACCTTTGCTCACCGGTGTCCACAAGGCTGTATGTGTAAGATGACATGAACATTGAGCCATTAATGACCAGAAACATGTAATTTAATCTTACAAATTGGGTTTCTCCCTACATTAGAATGATGCTTGGGGTCGATTGCATAGTCGACCACACGAAACCTTTAAGGAGGACACCAAGTAAAGTGTGGTTTACTCTAGGGAAGGATCAGTGATTTTTTGGTATTTATTTAACCACTCGGACATAGGGTTTCTCGCCAGTGTGTCGGTTAGGATGACCTACCATGCCCACATTTAGTTGCAAGCCAATCACCTTTTATACGTTGCTCATCACCTGATTGTGAAGTATAACATTCCTTACCCAGAATTCTAGGACGACAAGTGCTGCCTCCACAGGGATGCAAATGTGTTTGCAAGGCATGATAAACACTCTGGAGCATTCGCACGTCTAGACTAGCAGACAAAATCCCCTAGTTTGAATACGATGGAGTATCTATAAGCCCACCTGAAGCAGAGCACAAGACACCAGAAATAG
>SEYY01012824.1:12500-25000 GCA_009176605.1 Armadillidium nasatum
CTTGCCTTGGTGCATGATTATTTATTCTGCAACATTCGTGGTCTCCTGTCTAACACTTTGTCGAACACCGCCTCTCTTCTTCTAGACTTCAAATCTTGTTCTTTAACTGAAGCTCATGTGTTTGAGTGCTCTGACAGCAAACCCTACTATGTTTCCTCTTACTGTCTCTATCAATTTTCAGCCAAAGGTGGATGTTGTGCATATGTTCTCACCGATGTTGTCTGTTCTCGTGCCTATAATTGGGAGTCATCTAAATTCAATTCTTTATGGCTTAAACTTTCTAGCAACTCTACAACTAAGGTCATTGGCTCTTTCTACTTATATCTTAACTCCAAAGTAGAACACATTCTTTCTTTTTCTCATTTCTCTGAAATCATCATTTTAGGTGATTTCAATGTTCACCATCGCCAATAGCTTTCATCTAGTTCTCGTGATCCAGCTGGTGAACTCGCCTACCACTTTTCTATCCAGAACAACATTGAGCAGTTGGTGCATCTCCCAACTCATATCCCTGATCACCTTAGCGATGAACCTAACATACTTGATCTTTCCCTAATTTCTTATCCTTCTCCATACACTGTTAAACTCTTTCCTCCTCTGGATTTATCCGATCACCTTCTTATCTCTGTATCTTGTTCTGTCTCCTCAAGTCTTCCGCAAGAACGGCCCCCGCCTTCTGGCGAGGAGACGTTTTTGAAATTTCGGTGCCACTAACTGGTCTGACTTTCGGTTGTACGTTTGTACTTTTCTGATTTGCCATTAATATTTCCGTGGAAGAAGTCCCTCGGAGTGTGCAGAGAGTATAACCGAGGTGATTCTCTCTATCATGGAGCTGTTTTAGATGGCCACCTTTTTTCCTTCAAACTTTAATAATTGTGTTCCTCAAGAATTTGTCCTATCCCTAACACTTTTTCTGATTTTCATTAATGACCTTCTCTCTGTTACTTCATCTATTATTCATTCCTATACCGATGACACTACCCTTTATTACTCGTTTCAATTTTAAAGACGCCCCTCCCAACAGCATTTAAAGATGCAAGAGTGTAGCCTTGGAGCAACTGACCTCTGATCTATCTCGTATTTCAAATTGGAGCAGAGAAAAATGGTCGTTTTCAATGCCTCCCCCATCTCTCTACTCGAGATAACCTTCCACACAAGTATGATATCTTCTTCGGTATCACACATTTCAAACCTTCATCTCTCCTTAATATTCAAGGTGTTTCTTTTTCTCGTGATCTTTTTGGAAAGATCATATTTCCTCTCTTTCTAAACAAGCTTCTAAGAGGTTAGGTGTTTTGAGGCGTGTTCAGAATCTGTTTTCTCCACCCCAGTTGCTTATTCTTTATGGAGTCTAGGGCTTTTCGATTTGTTAATTATTCTGCTCTCGCTAATTCTCTGTAGTTTTTTTTTCTGCCGTCGAATTGATGTGTCACTATATTATCGTTATTACAATGGACACTGCTAATCTGGACTCTTCCGTCGCATACCTCCTCCATTGAGAAGGGATCGTGCGATATTACTTTTTACACAGTCTCATTCTTTCTTTGTCCAACTCTGTTTCTCCAGCCTTAACCACTATGCTCAATCTTACATGTATTCTACTAGTAAAGTCTGAAACACACTCCCTTCATCTATTTTCCCAACTTCCTATGACTTACACATTTTTAAACACTGTTTATCAGAACAAGTCGGCCTTTAATTTGTCAAGGTTTCTGTTATTTTTCGTAACTCTTGTAAAAATTTTAGTAGGCCTTTGGTCTTTGCCCATTACAATCGAAATATAATAAAAGAAAGAAATTTACACACACACACATATATTTAATATATATATATATATATATATATATATATATATATATATATATATATATATATATATATATATATATTATATATATATATATATATATATATATACTACTGAACAACAAAATTAACGCACCACTGGAACAAACGTCAATAGGAAGATACTGAAACATTCAAAACGGGTAGTAACATTGTTAATATACAGCACATGGTTATACATAATGGGATAATGTGGTGCCCCACCTTGGAACCCCCGGGACACCAGACACCGTGGCATATAAGTAGGAATCAGTACAAACCTGCAGGGTGTATGTTGCATTCGCATGCCACCTCTCCCTAACCGTCAATACCTTGTGTGGCGTTCACTTGCACAAATGACAGCTAAACACTGTTGATACATTCTGGAGATGAGGTACTGGATGGTTTCCTGTGGTAGTTTCTCCCATAGGCATACAACCGTTTGCCGCAGGTCGTTAAAGCTTTGTGGTTGGTGCTGTAGCAGTCGCAGCCGCTTCTCCAGTGTGCCCCACAGATGGTCGATGTGATTTAGGTCGGGACTGTACTCGGGCCAGTTCGAATCCCTACCATGTTGAGGTAATCACCAAGACATCTGGCTACGTGCGGTCTGACCTTATCCTGCAAGAGGACGAAGGCTTTACCGTTGTAGGGTCTAAATAGTACAACGTACGGTTCGAGTTTGTGTACTATGTATTGTTGCCCGGTTAGGTACCCTACATTGAAAACGTGTAACTTCGTGAGGTCATGGAAAGATATACCACCCCAAACCATAATAGACCCATCACCGAAGGGGTGTCTCTTGCATTGTGCATGCTGCATAGAGCACATGGTGCCTCCTATAAATCTTGGAACGTCCGTCTGAGCTTAAAATCGGCATATATGTATTGGCACTCTTCCGTAAATAGGATACTCGCCCAATCCTGTGGCAGCCGATGCAAGTGTTGTGCGAAAGCCTTCCTTGTTCTTCGATGAAAATTGGTGAACTGGGGTCTTCTTGTCGTCCTCCATATGTTGTATCCAAATTCCGCTAGGCGACGTCGAATGGTATTCGTACTAACAAGTGTTTGATGGACAGCCTGCATCTCAGCACGATGTCTCACGTGGTGTTACATGTCGATCGCGAGCTGCCATTATCCGTATATATTTTTCCTCTACGGCCATTGTTGCACGTGGCCTAACTTGGCCAGGCTGTTCTGGTGTGAACATGTATCAACGTATCTCTGTAGGACCCTTCCGACGGTTGTATAGGAGACCCCGAACAGTCGGCCCAGTTGGCGTTGTTCGTACCCTTCAGCTGGCAGTGTTGTGATTGCTACACAGTCGTCGCGAGTCAAACTCCGTCTTAACCTCTCCGTTGTACTTGCCTAATCATTAAAGGTTGAATACCCTCGATACCCTCTTTCACCGAATTTGGCTGGTTTATCTTTTTAACCTATTTCGCCGATATCGCACCTACGCCTCGCCCATCAATGCTAAACTTTATTATTTGGGTATGTACTGGCACACACCTCCACACACAGGCACTCCCATTACCCTACAATGTCGTTGGAACCTCCCATCTGATAAATTTAGATGGTGCGTTAATTTTATTTTTTAATATATATATATATATATATATATATATATATATATATATATATATATATATATATATATATATATATATATATATATATATATATATATATATATATATATATATATATATATATATATATATATATATATATATATATATATATATATATATATATATATATATATATATATATATATATATATATATATATATATATATATATATATATATATATATATATATATATATATATATATATATATATATATATATATATATATATATATATATATATATATATATATATATATATATATATATATATATATATATATATATATATATATATATATATATATATATTATAGGGGGAGGATGTAGCGCCATCCGAAGCGATGCAAGTACCCCCCACTGGGCTTAACACACGGGGTGATAGGATGGGCTAGACCATTCCGTTTCACTCCGTTGCCCTTTGGTTCGTTCCTTTTCGCGTTTCATCTTCTCAGAGGGTCTCTAGTGTACCCTTGACTCACCTCTTGGAGTGCCTATGCTCCAACAACTTTCCTACTTCTTCACATGTGTCCTACAAATTTACAAACGCTTACTACTTACATTACCTATTAAATTAATCAAAATGGCGAAACATAAATCTGCCTCGGAGAATCCAAGAAGGGGCGGATTCCAAACATAGCCCCTCATCCACTCCTTCCCCATCACCACTTGGGAGTTGGTGGCCTCCGGTGATGGGGTTGGCGCCACCAAGACCTCTATGCCGACTTGCCCTGGTAAACGGTCTTCGTTTTTCATTAATTTCTGCAACATTCGCGGTCTTTTTTCTAATCTTCACTTTGTCGAACACCACCTCTCTTCTTCTAGACCTCATCTCTTGTTCTTAACTGAAACTCAGGTGTCTGAGTGCTCTGACAGCAAACCTACTCTGTTTCCTCCTACTGTCTCTATCCTCAATTTTCAGCCAAAGGCGGATGTTGCGCATATGTGCGCAATGATGTTGTCTGTTCTAGTGTCTCTAATTTGGAGTCTTCTGAATTCTCTACTTTATGGCTTAAACTTTCTTGCAACTCTACAACTAAATTCATTTGTTCTGTCTATTTATCTCCTAACTCTACAGACTATCCAAAATTCTTCGACTATCTTAACTCCAAAATAGAGCACATTCTTTCTTCTTCTCCTTTCTCCGAAATCATCATTTTAGGTGATTTCAATGTTCACCACCGCCAATGGCTTTCATCTAGATTCTCAAGATCCAGCTGGTGAACTTGCCTTCCAATTTTCTATCCAGAACAACCTTGAGCAGTTGGTGCATCTCCCTACCCGTATCCCTGACCGTCTTGGTGATGAACCCAACATTCTAGACCTTTTTCTAACTTCTAATCCTTCTCCTTATACTGTTAAACTCTTTCCTCCTCTGGGTTCATCCGATCACCTTCTTATCTCCGTATCTTGTCCTGTCTCTTCAAGTCTTCCGCAAGAACGGCCCCCGCCTTCGGCGAGGAGACGTTTTCTGGCATTTCGGTGCCACTAACTGGTCTGACTTGCGTGTCGTACTTTCTCTGATTTTCCATGGAATGATTACTGTTTCCGTGGGAGGGGAGTGTGCAGAGCGCATAACTGAGGTGATTCTCTCTGGCATGGAGGCGTACATTCCATATTCTTTCCCTTCTACTAAACCTAACAAACCTTGGTTTAACTCTGCTTGTTCTCGTGCTATCCGCCGCAGGGATGCTGCCTTCAGGGATTACCGTCGTCTTCAAACTCCAGAAACTCACGCAACTTATATTTCATCCCGGAATCGTGCAAAATCTATTCTTCGAGATACCAAAAACTCTTTTCTCCGTCGCAAATGCAATAATCTTTCTGGTTCCTCTTCCTCTCGCCCTTTCTGGCATTTTGCAAAAAATTGTCAACTCTAACTTTGCTTCTTCCTCTTTCCCTCCTCTAGTATCTTCTGACGGTTCAACTGCCGTTTTGCCTTCCTCTAAAGCTGAACTCTTTGCTCAAACTTTTGCCTTAAAATTCAACCTTAGACGATTCCGGAGCTGTTCCTACTCCTTCAACCCCCTCCAACTCATTTATGCCTAAAATTGTAATTTCTTCTAAAGATGTCACTTCTGCTCTCTCTCTGAGCTGAACACTAAGAAGGCGTACGGTCCTGATGGTATCCATCCTGTGGTTCTCAAAACTTGTGCTTCCGAGCTTGCACCCTGCCTTGGTAAACTATTTCGTCTATGTCTTTCTACTTCAACCTTCCCTTCTTGCTGGAAACGTGCGCTCATTCAGCCTGTGCCGAAGAAGGGGGACCCTCTCAACCCTCTAACTACCGTCCAATTTCTTTAACCTCCGTTCTTTCTAAAGTTTTCGAATCTATCCTTAACAGGAAGATTTGGAAACATCTCAATTCTTCTAATCTTATCTCTGATCGCCAGTATGGCTTTCGTAAAAAACGCTCTACTGGTGATCTTCTTTCCCTTCTCTCTGACTCTTGGTCCTCCGCTCTTCGGCATTTCGGTGAATCTTTTGCTGTCGCGCTAGACATATCGAAAGGCTTTCGATAGAGTCTGGCACAAAGCTTTGATTTCCAAACTTCCCTCTTTCGGAATCTATCCTTCTCTCTGTGATCTTCTCTCTGATTTCCTTTCTGGTCGTTCTATAGCAGCTGTTGTAGACGGCCACCGTTCATCCTATAAATCTATAAATAGTGGTGTTCCTCAAGGATCTGTCCTATCCCCAACACTTTTTCTACTTTTCATTAATGACCTTTCTCTCTATTACTTCATCTCCTATCCACTCCTATGCTGATGACTCCACCCTTCATTACTCTTTTCATTTTGAAAGGCGCCCCTCCCAACAACAGTTAATAGAGGCAAGGAGGGTGGCCTTGGAGCAACTAACCTCTGATCTATCTCTCATTTCAAATTGGGGCAGAGAAAACATGGTTGTTTTCAATGCCTCAAAAACTCAATTCCTCCATCTCTCTACTCGACACAATCTTCCACACAACTACGATATCTTCTTCGAAAACACGCAACTCAAACCTTCATCTCTTCCTTAATATTCTAGGTGTTTCTTTTTCTCGTGATCTTTCTTGGAAAGATCACATTACCTCTCTTTCTAAACAAGCTTCTAAGAGGTTGGGTGTTCTGAGGCGCCTTCAGTATTTCTTCACACCACCCCAGTTGCTTGCTCTGTATAGGGGTGTTGTTCGCCCCTGTATGGAGTATGCGTCACACATCTGGGGTGGTTCCACTCACATACAGCTCTCCTGGAAAAGGTGGAGTCTAGAGCTTTTCACCTTATCAACTCTCCTGCTCTTACTAATTCTCTCCAATCTCTTTCTGCCCGTCGAATTGTTGCGTCACTCTCTCTTTACTATCGCTATTACAATGGACACTGCTCTTCTGAACTCTCTCGTCGCATACCTTCCTCCACTGAGAAGGGTTCGTGCGACTCGTCTTTCTACACAGTCTCATCCTTTCTCTGTCCAACTCTCTGACCCCAGACTTAACCGCTATGCTCAATCTTACATGTACTCTACTGGTAAAGTCTGGAACACACTTCCTTCATCTATTTTCCCAACTTCCTATGACTTAGCACCTTCAAACGCCGTGTATCAGGTCATGTCGGCCTTTAATTTGACCATGTTCCCGACTTTCCCCCTAACTCTGGTGGAATATTGGTAGGCCTCTGGCCTTTGCCCACCAGAGGTGAATATATATATATATATATATATATATATATATATATATATATATATATATATATATATATATATATATATATATATATATATATATATATATATATATATATATATATATATATAGGTGCCCTAAGTTATCATTTGGACAAAAATTAATTGTAACAGTTTAATAGAAATAGACACTTTTGATTCCTTACCACAATATACATTATTTATTTTCATAGTATAAATCTTTAAGAAATTGTCTATAAATATATTCTAAATTTTTTTTGTACATTTCCTTTTATCTAACATGTTAAGAATTAACTACGTTCTTTCAATTTCTAAATAATAATTTGTCTTGGGAAAAAAAATTATAACAAATATAATAAAAAAAAATAAAATAACGAAAGTGATTTTGCATAAGTCAACAGCATTGAACAGGAGAAAACTAATTAAGACGTTCAGAAAAGTTGAGTTTAATGTAGTGTAACAAAAGTATGTTAAAATGTCTTTGATTTATTAACTTTTTAGGAAGTGATTTCGGAGAAACTGTTAGGATAAGAAAATGGGTGAAAAGCAAACTCGCTGACTTCATTTCATTAAGAATAACTCTATATAAAGACGGACGACAACTCTTAATTGAGGTAGTAACTGTTCGGATGTAATGAGGTTTTGGAGAAGCGCTAGAAACTCTAACTTCTTAATATATATTAAATTTTGTGTTAGAATGTTGCATCAAGCAGATCAGAAATGAAGTGAGATTTTGAGGTTTTGAGAACAACCATATTTTGCAGTTACTACAACAACAAAAAAAAAAGAAAAAAAATTATTTTGGACTTTAAAGACTTTATTCTAAATTTTATCGGAAGCTGCCAATATTTCAATTGCAATGGAAAAAAAAATCTCTGAAATGATTTAAGGTAAAGAATCATGGGTTAGCTAGAAGTGATTGGAGATCCCACTTTGAGCATTCTACCTTTTTTTCTTTTTTTCCTTTTTATTTATTTATTTATTTTGGTCTTCATTTATGCGGAAAGCCGCGTTTACAGAAAGTGAAAATAGGTAAATTATTTCAATTAATTTTGCTGAAGACTTAATATTTAATTCCCCCCTGGTAATAAGGTTACTGTTATGTATAGACAAAAGAACATGCAACTCAATGGAACACTAATATTATCATAGAACAGTTTTACATGAAATGGTGATGTGTACAGATTTTTAATTCATTAACTCAAACACATTTTGCTCTCTTTCTAAACATATAATTATTGCACTACTGTCATTACATTATTTCTTTCTACAAAGAACGCTACTCTTCAAATTTTTTTTGTTTCACATATCGTTTTTAAAGGGAAATCGGGAAACTTTTCATTATTAATACCTCATTTCTTATAATATATATATATATATATATATATATATATATATATATATATATATATATATATATATATATATATATATATATATATATATATATATATATATATATATATATATATATATATATATATATATATCCACGCTGCTCGATTCTGGCATCCCTCCTCCTACTCCTCCTCTAAGGCATCCCATGTCTCTACCTGTGATTACTGATGAAAGGGTGCATGGGATCCTGAAATCTATGAACGTCAGGAGAGCCAGTGGCCCGGATGGCATTCCCCCTCGTGTTCTGAGGAAGTGTGCTTCCTAGTTGGCGACTGTCCTCGTTCTACTCTCTATGCCTTAATAGTAATGATTTTATTCAATGTGGGAAGCTCGCATATGTTCAGCCGATCCCGAAAAAAGGTAGCCGCTCTAACCCTTCTAACGATTGACCTATAGCTCTCACTTGTGTTTTGTCTAAAATTTTTGAAACTCTCCTCAACTCTCATTTCCTGGATCATTTGGAGTCTCATTCTCTTCTCTCAATATGGCTTTCGACTCTCGAGGTCAACTGATGGCGTACTTCCTACCTTACTGATCTATGGTCTTCTGCCCTTAGGGACTTCGGGGAGCCTTGTGTGGTGGCGCTTGACATATCTAAGACTTTTGACCGGTTATGGCATACGCCACTGCTCTCCAAGCTTCCTTCCTTTGGGTTTCCTTCTTCTCTTTCCTTACTCTTGTTTAGTTTTCTCTCAGATCGTTCCATTTCGGCACTTGAAGCTGAAGCAACTTTTTCCTCTTTTTCTGTCAACTGTAGTGTTCCTCAAGGTACTGTTTTATCTTCAACTTTGTTCTTACTTTTCATTAACGATATTCTCAGCTGCACTTCTAACTCTGTTCACTTTTATGCTGATGTATCAGCTCTCTATTCTTCTACTTATTTCAAATCTGGTCGTTCTTTTGCTTCTAGAGGTGCTACTCGTCTTCAACTATTCAATTCTATTCTTTTCGATCTGGATGGGATTTCACGGTGGGGTCCTAACAACATTGTGAAATTCGCCTCTTTAAAAACTCAACTTCTTCATATTTCTCTCTCAGAACACCTCCGAACTTTCCCATCTTCTTCGATGGCTTTCCCCTTTCACCTATAAATGACATTAGCATTCTTGATCTAAACATAAACAATAAATTATCTTGGAAACCATATACCTCAGTGGTTGCTAAAGCGGCCTCTAAGAAGCTGAGAAAACACTTCAGGTTGAAAGAATTTTTTTTCTTCTGAGCGATTTCTCCAATTACATAAGGGTCTTATTCGCAGTTGTTTGGAGTATTGTTCTCACACTTGGGGGAACTCCGGTTCCTCCATTCTTCTGGATAGGGTTGGGTCTAAAGCTAAAAGATTAATAAACTGTCCCCTACTTTCAAACTCTCTTGACTTTTATCTCTGTGAAGTGACGTTGGCACACTGTCTCTTTTCTATAGGTATTACAATGGCAGGTGCTCGAGAGAATTGGCCTCTCACATTATTCCACCATTGCGTCGTCCTCGTTGCACAAGTGGTGCCCTGCTTTCTCACGAATTTTGTATAGATGCTGGAAACCTCAAGCCTGTCCGTTATGGAGCGTCCTTATTTCCAGGCACTTTTGTTCTGTGGAACTCTCTACCATCATCTATTTTCCTTCTGCATTTTATCTTCCACTCTTCAAGGCTTCGGCCTGTGCCTACCTGAGGGATGTGCGTTAGGTTCGTGTCTAAGTGGGTTTTCTTCCTTTCTTTCTTTTGTATGTGCCCCTTCTTGAAAAGGGCTCTGCTCGTGAGTGGTGGTAAACTGTAATATATATATATATATATATATATATATATATATATATATATATATATATATATATATATATATATATATATATATATATATATATATATATATATATATATAATATAGAACATTTGAAAGTACAATTTGGAACAATTCCAAAGTTCATTTCTCTTTTATTTTCAGTAAATTAAGATCGAAGCTAACAAAATATTATATGAACAAAGAAAAATAAACTAATTATATATATATATATATATATATATATATATATATATATATATATATATATATATATATATATATATATATATATATATATATATATATATATATATAGAGAGAGAGAGAGAGAGAGAGAGAGGAGGAGGAGGAGGAGGATGTAGCCCCACCTGAAGCGATGTATAATACTACCCCACTGGGCATAACTCATGGGATTGATGGGATGGGATAGACCATTACACTGCATTACATTGCCCTTTGGTTCATTCCTTTTCGAGGTTCACCTTCTCAGAGGGTCTCTGGTGTACAAAACTTTGATTTCAAAACTTCTTCCTTTCAAAATCTATTCTTCTTTCTGATTTCCTTTCCGGTCGTTCTGTAGTAGCTTTTGACGGTCACCGTTCTTCCTTTAGATCTATTAATAATGATGTTCCTCAGGGATCTGTAATATCTCCGACTCTTTTTCTACATTTCATTAATGATACTGTGCCTATTGTTTCATCACTTATCCACTCCTATACCACTCCATCCTTTATTACTCTTTTCAATTTGAAAAACGCTCTGAACCACAACAACAGTTGCTGCATGGAGCAACTAACCTTTGATCTTTCTCGTATTTCAAATTGTGGCTGAGAAAATTTTGGTTGCTTTCAATGCCTCAAAAACTCAATTCCTCCATCTCTCTACTCGACACAACATAAAACACAACTATGATATCTTCTTCGGAAATACACAACTCAAACCTTCACCTGTTCTTAATATTCTCCGTGTCTCTTACTCTCGTGATCTTTCTTGGAAGGATTACATTATTTCTCTTAAACAAACTTCTAAGAGGTTGGGAGTTCTGAGTCGCCTTCAGAATTTCTCCACACCACCCCAGTTGTTTGCAATTTATAGGGATGTTGTTAGCCCCTGTATTTAGTATGCCTCACACATTTTTGGTGGTTCTACTCATACAGTTCTCCTTGAAAAGGTGTATTCTAGGGCTTTTCGTCTTTTCAAATCTTTTGCTCTCACTAACTCTCTCTAGTCTCTTTTTTACCCTTCGAATTATTCGTCATTCCCTTTATACTATCACTTTTACAACGGACTCTACTCTTCAGAACTCTTCTGTCATAAACTTCCTCCACTGTGAACGGTCGTACAACACCTCTTTCTGCACAGTCTCTTCCTTTCTCTGTCCAACTCTCTGGGCCCAAACCTAACCGCTATGCTCAATCTTTCATATACTCTACTGGTAAAGTCTCCACTTTTCCATTGACTTGCATACATTCAATCGCCGTGTATCAAGGAATGTCGGCCTTTAATTAGATTCTAAGTTTGATATTCCATCAAATCTGGTGGAAATTTGTAGGCCTCTGGTTTTTGCCCACTAGATGGTATATATATATATATATATATATATATATATATATATATATAATATATATATATATATATATATATATATATATATATATATATATATATATATATATATATATATATATATATATATATATATATATATATATATATATATATATATATATATATATATATATTATATATATATATATATATATATGCCTCTTGTGCGTGTGGTATAAATGTGTAAGCTAATATTTCTATTTATGAATACCATCAGTTTGAATAAATTATTTGAAGTGCTTTCTTTACAAAAGGTCTCTCGGAGTGACCTCTTTTACAAGTGGTCTCACCGACAATTAATCACATTTCATGAGACCTTCTCTCCAAATCCTCAAAATTCAGAAAGAAAAAAAAAAAAAAAAAAAAAATGATTCTAATCAGTCATTCGTTTTGTATACAAATGAGATCTTTTTAGCCATTTTCATTTTATCTTAATTACCCTTATATATATATATATATATATATATATATATATATATATATATATATATATATATATATATATATATATATATATATATATATATATATATATATATATATATATATGTAAATTATTTAATTTTTTTTTTCAAATTACCATT
>SEYY01012824.1:40000-42500 GCA_009176605.1 Armadillidium nasatum
CCAGACTTTACCAGTAGAGTACATGTAGGACAGAGCATAGCGGTTAAGTCTGGGGTCAGAGAGTTGGACAGAGAAAGGATGAGACTGTGTAGAAAGTCGAGTCGCACGAGCCCTTCTCAATGGAGGAGGTATGCGACGAGAGAGTTCAGAAGAGCAGTGTCCATTGTAATAGCGATAGTATAGAGAGAGTGACGCAACAATTCGACGGGCAGAAAGAGATTGAAGAGAGTTAGTAAGAGCAGGAGAGTTGATGAGACGAAATGCCCTAGACTCCACCTTCTCTAAGGAGAGCTGTATGTGTGGAACCACCCCAGATGTGCGAAGCATACTCCATACAGGGGCGAACAACACCCCTATACAGAGCAAGCAACTGGGGTGGAGTGAAGAAATACTGAAGGCGCCTCAGAACACCTAACCTCTTAGAAGCTTGTTTAGAAAGAGAGGTAATGTGATCTTTCCAAGAAAGATCACGAGAAAAGGAAACACCGAGAATATTAAGAACAGATGAAGGTCTGAGAGTTGAGTGTTTTCGAAGAAGATATCATAGTTGTGTGGAAGATTGTGTCGAGTAGTGAGATGGAGGAATTGAGTTTTGGAGGCATTGAAAACAACCATGTTTTCTCTGCCCCAATTAGAAATACGAGATAAGATCAGAGGTCAGTTGCTCCAAGGCAACCCTCCTTGCATCTAATAACTGTTGTTGGAGGGGGCGCCTTTCAAATTGAAAAGAGTAATGAAGGGTGGAGTCATCAGCATAGGAGTGGATAGGAGATGAAGTAACAGAGAGAAGGTCATTAATGAAAAGTAGAAAAAGTGTTGGGGATAGGACAGATCCTTGAGGAACACCACTATTAATAGATTTAAAGGAAGAACGGTGGCCGTCTACAACAGCTGCTATAGAACGACCGGAAAGGAAATCAGAGAGAAGGATAGATTCCGAAAGAGGGAAGTTTGGAAATCAAAGCTTTGTGCCAGACTCTATCGAAAGCTTTCGATATGTCTAGCGCCAACAGCAAAAGATTCACCGAAATGCCGAAGAGCGGAGGACCAAGAGTCAGAGAGAAGGGAAAGAAGATCACCAGTAGAGCGTTTCTTACGAAAGCCATACTGGCGATCAGAGATAAGATTAGAAGAATTGAGATGTTTCCAAATCTTCCTGTTAAGGATAGATTCGAAAACTTTAGAAAGAACGGAGGTTAAAGAAATTGGACGATAGTTAGAGGGTTGAGAGGGGTCCCCCTTCTTCGGCACAGGCTGAATGAGCGCACGTTTCCAGCAAGAAGGGAAGGTTGAAGTAGAAAGACATAGACGAAATAGTTTACCAAGGCAGGGTGCAAGCTCGGAAGCACAAGTTTTGAGAACCACAGGAGGAATACCATCAGGACCGTACGCCTTCTTAGTGTTAAGCTCAGAGAGAGCAGAAATGACGTCTTTAGAAGAAATTATAATTTTAGGCATAAAAATGAGTTGGAGGGGGTTGAAGGAGAAGGAACAGCTCCGGAATCGTCTAAGGTTGAGTTAGAAGCAAAAGTTTGAGCGAAGAGTTCAGCTTTAGAGGAAGGCAAAACGGCAGTTGTACCGTCAGAAGATACTAGAGGAGGGAAAGAGGAAGAAGCAAAGTTAGAGTTGACATTTTTTGCAAAATGCCAGAAAAGGGCGTGAGGAAGTAGAACCAGAAAGATTATTGCATTTTAAGCGGAGAAAGGAGTTTTTAGTATTACGGAGAATAGATTTTGCACGATTCCGGGATGAAATATAAGTTGCATGAGTTTCAGGAGTTTGAAGACGACGGTAATTCCTGAAGGCAGCATCCCTGTGGCGAATAGCACGAGAACAAGCAGAGTTAAACCAAGGTTTGTTAGGTTTAGTAGAAGGGAAAGAATATGGAATGTACGCCTCCATGCCAGAGAGAATCACCTCGGTTATGCGCTCTGCACACTCCGAGGGACCCTCCCACGGAAACAGTAATCATTCCATGGAAAATCAGAGAAGTACAACCGCAAGTCAGACCAGTTAGTGGCACCGAAATGCCAGAAACGTCTCCTCGCCGAAGGCGGGGGCCGTTCTTGCGGAAGACTTGAAGAGACAGGACAAGATACAGAGATAAGAAGGTGATCGGATGAACCCAGAGGAGGAAAGAGTTTAACAGTATAAGGAGAAGGATAAGAAGTTAGGAAAAGATCAAGTATGTTGGGTTCATCACCAAGACGATCAGGGATACGGGTAGGGAGATGCACCAACTGCTCAAGGTTGTTCTGGATAGAAAATTGGAAGGCGAGTTCACCAGCTGGATCATGAGAACTAGATGAAAGCCATTGGCGGTGGTGAACATTGAAATCACCTAATATGATGATTTCAGAGAAAGGAGAAGAAGAAAGAATGTGCTCTATTTTGGAGTTAAGATAGTCGAAGAATTTTGGATAGTCTGTAGAATTAGGAGATAAGTAGACAGAACAAATAAATTTAGTTGTAGAGTTGCAAGAAAGTTTAAGCCATAGAG
>SEYY01012824.1:47500-60000 GCA_009176605.1 Armadillidium nasatum
TGATAATTTTTAAGAACTCTCAACACACATATTTTAACAAGTATTTTTTTTTTTACATAGGATTTTCCCCTAATTTGCACTTTATTGGTATGTGGCGATTCCTTGTTTTAATTAGTTTTGTTAAGAATTCTTTATTCAAAAGATTATTTTTGGTGTCTTATGCTCCTTAGACTTAAATTGTGCAGGTATTGAACATAAACCTAATTTAAACTAATGTCTATAACCTTCAAACCTCAATCAATATCAGTATTCGTCATTGGAAAAAGATATCATTCTAAAACCCGTGAAACTGAACTAATATTGCCATTTTGTAGTATTTTCTAATGATCTTAAAATTAATATATAAAAGTGACCTTGAAGTTTTATTAAGTGGAAGAAAATTTGCATTCAAGTAGTGTTATTTCTTTTCTACTCAAGTAGCCCAAGTATTATAAAGAAACAGAAATAATAAACAGCAAGGAACTACATAGTAATTGAGTGAGCTATTCAAAGACTGGATCAGGTTTACTCGTCTGACCAGTACAATACGATCATTTAAACGCAGCACCCTATTTGAAGTGCAATGTGTTCTCAATTACTTACCTTTAAGGACTGGTTAAATTGCCAAGATACTTCAAAAATAAATAAATAAATAAAAATAAGGAAAAACCATGAGCATTCAGAGCAAGGTCTGACTTTCAACATATTTACGGACAGAAATCTAACCTTCGTTGAAGTTCTGAAGTGTTGTGTTAGTTTTACACCAACATTACATCAACGAATTAGTCGAGTGAATATTCAGACTTAGCTGAATGTGAAGCTCCCTAATGAGAATGCATATGACAGGAGAGTTATTTATTAACCCTGAAAATGCATCAAAGCATCTCAGTGATTGAAGACTATTTATCAAAAAAAAAAAAATTGGCCAATTTTTGGTGAGATTCTTCAATGGCATTCATCAAGCACAGTTTATAATGACTACAAAGACGAGTAACTATGAAATTGCATATAAACATTGACTGCAAATTTTAATTTCGGAAAGTATGATAAACGTTTCTCAAGTATACAAACTATTTTAATTTACTAATACATTGTTCCAAATAAAATCTTTTTATCTATTACTTTGGTAATTTTGGTAATAATAAGAAAAAGAATAATATTCCGGCACATTTAATGATTCAAAATTCATTAACTAGTTATAATTTTCATTATATGTTTTGGAGCACAGATGGTTCCAAATATCGAAACATTTTGAATGTAAGGGCTGGCATAGGGTACAGGCCTGACGAAAGGACGGCAAATATTTGATCGAGATACCATAGGCAGTAGATGAGACTGAGCGTTTCGGTACACTGGTCTGCGCGTTCGATAAATCTAACCCCCATTGGATTTTTTTTTCCTGGAGAAACCTCAAACAAAGTATATCGAGAAACATCAGAGTTCTGGAACGTGAAAGATAGCATTAGACCTACTTACAAAGACATTGATGAGGCTACTATGGTGCATTCCCACGTAACCATAGTAACAGTTTTCCTTTTGTAACATCAAAGACATTAAATGAATTACAATGAATATATTGATACTTTTAATTTTAAATGAATTAAAGTAAAATATTTCTTTACATTCATTGCAATAAAGTTGATGTAAGTTATAGTAAGGCAATTTTCATATTTTTCAAGAGACAACGAAATTATAAGTTAAATAATTTAAGTTGTTGAAATGCTTCATCAATAGTATGGGGCTACTAACCCCATCAGTGGGGGTTAAAATTTCAATATACTTTAAAGCACAACCTATTTTGATTCTATTTTTAAAGTTTTGACCAGGTCTCTTCTAAGAATTTAAAAGATTTCTTGTTAAAAATTTATTATTTATATATATATAATATTATATATATATATTATATATATATATATATATATATATATATATATATATATATATATATATATATATATATATATATATATATATATATATATATATATATATATATATATATATATATATATATATATATATATATATATATATATATATATATATATATATATATATATATATATATATATATATATATATATATATATATATATATATATATATATATATATATATATATATATATATATTATATATATATATATCAAGAGTAGTGTATTAAGAGAAGCTGTTTCCTCTTCCCTGTATTTGTTTGCTATTAGGAGTGAGTTGCATGTCTTAATTAAAGAACGCGTTTTTTGGAGGAGCCCAAATTACGGCTTAAGCGCCTCGTCCGATTAAAAACTCGAAAGAAGGATCCGAACGGAAGAGAGCTTAATAAGAATGTTAAAATATGCGCAGATTTAAGCATAACATTCGGGAAATTTATATTAGATTAACAGTAATAATAAGTGGGAGATGTGCAGTTTTATACTCGTATTTGTAGACACAGACACACACACTTTTATATACTGATTATATATATATATATATATATATATATATATATATATATATATATATATATAATATATATATATAATATATATATATATATTATATATATATATATATTTGTAATGGTATGTGCATTCGCATCCGCATCCTCATTCGTATCCACACTTTCGAAATTCAACATCCGCATCCGCTACAAAATTGACAAATTTCGACATCCGCATCCTCATCCGCAAATGACATCCGATCATCACTATATAATATATTATATATATATATATATATATTATATATATATATATATATATATATATATATATATATATATATATATATATATATATATATATATATATATATATATATATATATATATATATATATATATATATATATATATATATATATATGTATGTATTACTTTTATTTTACCTCTGGTGGGCAAAGCAGAGGCCTACGAAATTTCCACCAGAGAAAGGAGCAAATCGGGATCCTGGTCATATTAATGGCCGACTTGTCCCGAGACTCGGCTTTTGAAGATGTGTAAGTCATTGGAAATTGGGTATATAGATGAAGCGAATGTGTTCCAGATTTTACCAGTAGAGTAAATGTAAAATTGAGCATAGTTAGTTAGGTTAAGTCGGGGTCAGAGAGTTGGACAGAAAGGATGAATGTGTAGAAAGACGTGTCGCACGAACTCTTCTCAAAGGAGGAAGTAAGAAGGGAGATTCTAAGGCAGTGTCTTTGTAAAAGCGATAGTATAGAGAAAGTGACACAACTTCGACGGCAGAAAGAGATTGGAGAAAATAAGAGTAGGAATTGATAATGAAAAGCCCTTGACTCTACCTTTTCTTGGAGAGCTGTATGAGTGAACTACCTCAGATGTGTGAGGCGTACTCCATACAGGAGCGAACAACTCCCCTATAAAGAGCAAGTAACTGGGGTGATATGAAGAAATTCTAAAGGCGCCTCAGAACACCCAACCTCTTAGAAGCTTGTTTAGAAAGAGAGATGAAGGTTTGAGTTGTATGTTTTCGAAGAAGATGTCATAGTTGTGTGGAAGATTGTGTCGAGTAGATAGATGGTGGAATTGAGTTTGAGGCTTTGAAAACGACCAGTTTTCTCTGCCCAATTTAATGTTCGAGATAGATCAGGGGTTAGTTGCTCCAAGGCCACCCTTTTTGCGTCTCTTAACTCTTGTTGGGAGTTACGCCTTTCAAACTGAAAAGAGCAATGACGGATGGAGTTATCGGCATAGGAGTCGATTGGAGATGAAGTAATAGAGAGAAGGTCACTAAGGTCAGAAAAAGTGTTGGGGATAGGACAGATCCTTGAGGAACATCCGTTTTAATAGATTTATAGGATGATTTAATGTGTTTATAGGATTTATAGCTGCTATAGAACGACAAGAAAGGAAATCAGAGAGAAGGCACAGAGAGTGGGATAGATTCCGAAAGAATGAAATTTGGAAATCAAAGCTTTATGCTAGACTCTATCGAAAGCTTTCGAAATATCCAGTGCGACAGCAAAAGATTCACCGAAATGCCGAAGAGCGGAGAACCAAGAGTCAGAGAGAAGGGAAAGAAGATCACCAGTAGAGCATTTCTTACAAAAGCTATACTGGCTATCTGAGATCAGTTTAGAAGAATTGAAATGTTTCCAAATCGTCCTGTTAAGGTTATTAGATTCGAAAACTTTAGAAAGAATGGAGGTTAAAGAAATTGGACGGTAGTTAAAGCGTTGAGAGGGGTCCCCCTTCTTCGGCACAGGCTGAATGAGCCCACGTTTCCAGCAAGAAGGGAAGGTTGAAGTAGAAAGACATAGACGAAATAGTTTACCAAGGCAGAGTGCAAGCTCGCAAGCGCAATTTTTTTTTTTTTTTGAGAACCACAAGTGAGTTACCGTTGGGACCTTACGCCTTCTTAGTGTTAAGCTCAGAGAGAGAGAGAGAGAGAGAGAGAGAGAGAGAGAGAGAGAGAGAGAGAGAGAGAGAGAGAGAGAGAGAGAGAGAGAGAGAGAGAGAGAGAAATGACATCTCTAGAAGAAATTACAATTTTAGGCATAAGTTAATTGGAGGGGGTTGAAGGAGTAGGAAAAGCTCCAGAATCGTCTAAGGTTGAATTAGAGGCAAAAGTTTGAGTGAAGTGTTCAGCCTTAGACGAAAGCAAAACGGTAGTTAAACCGTCAGAAGATACTAGAGAGGGAAAGAGGAAGAAGTAAAGTTAAAGTAGACATTTTTTGCAAAATGCCAGAAAAAAAATTATTGCATTTTTTACGGAGAAAAGAGTTTTTCAGTGTTACGACATGGATAGATTTTGCACGATTCTGGGATGAAATATAAGTTGTGTGAGTTTCTGGAGTTTGAAAACGTCGGTAATCCCTGAAGGCAGCATCCCTGCGGCGGATTAGCACGAGAACAAGAAAAGGGTTTATTAGGTTTAGAAGAAAAAAAGAATATGGAATGTACGCCTCCATGCCAGAGAGGGACCCTTCCCACGAAAGCAGTATTCTTTCCATGGGAAATCAGTGAAGTGCAACTTCAAGTCAGACCAGTTTGCAGCAATGTTTAAAGGGGGACTTTCTTACGGAAGACTTGAAGAAACAAATAAGATACAAAGAAAAGAAGGTGATAGAATGAACCCAGAGGAGAAAAGAGTTTGACAGTGTAAAAAGGGTAAGAAGTTAGGAAAAGGTTAAGTATGTTGTGTTCATCACCAAGGCGGATACGGGTAGGGAGATGCGCAAACTGCTTAGGGTTGTTCTGGATAGAAAATTGGTAGGTGAGTTCACCAGGTGGATCATGAGAACTAGATGAAAACTATGGCGGTGGTGAACATTGAAATCACCTAAAATGATGATTTCAGAGAAAGGAGGAGAAGAAAGAATGTTTCTATTTTGGAATTAAGATAGTCGAAGAATTTTGGATAGTCTGTAGAGTTAGGAGATAAGTAGACAGGAAAAATGAATTTAGTTGTAGAGTTGCAAGAAAGTTTAAGCCATAAAGTTGAGAAATTCAGAAGATTCCAAATTAGAGACGGGAACAGACAAGAGCGTTGCGCACATTTGCACATCATCCGCCTTTGGCTGAAGATTGAGGATAGAGACAGAAGGAGGAAACAGAGTAGAGATTGCTATCAGAGTACTCAGACACCTGAGTTTCAGTTAAGAACAAGAAATGAGGTCTAGAAGAAGAGAGGTGGTGTTCGACAAAGTGGAGATTAGACAAAAGACCGCGAATGTTGCAGAAGTTAATGAAAAAAGACCGTGCACAAAGGCAAGTTGGGTACAAGATCTTGGTGGCACCAACCCTATCACCGGAGGCCACCAACTCCCAAGTGGTGATGGGTGAAGGAGAGGATGAAGGGCTATATTTGGAATCCACCCATCTTTAATTCTCTGAGACAGATTTAAAAAAATTTTTTTTTAATAGATAATGTAGGTGTAAGCCTTTGTAAATTTGTAGGATACATGTGAAGACAGGGGAAGGTTGTGGGAGTATTGCCACTCCAATGGTTATATATTATATATTATATATATATATATATATATATATATATATATATTTATATATTTATATATATTATATAATATATTATATAATAATATATATATATATTATAATATATATATATATATATTTATAATATATATATATATATATATATATATATATTATATATATATATATATAGATATATATATACTATATATATATTATATATATATATATATATATATATATATATAATATATATATATATATATATATATATATATATATATATATATATAATATATTATATATATATATATATATATAAATACTGTAATAAAGGAAACAAAATTGTTCGCATCTAATTTAGATGAATTCTTAGTTATATGTTCAGAAAGTTGGTCGCGTTTGGTGAATATGGCTTCCTTACCATTAAAAGTCAATGTATTTCATAAATGAATGTGTACGTATAACAAAAATTGGTGATTTCATATACACTGCAGATTAAGCTACGTAAGCACAGCGATCTCCATTATTACCAACCATAAAATACCCAAGAGACATTATATATATATATATATATTATATATATATATATATATACTATATATATATATATATATATATATATATTATATATATATATATATATATATATATATATATATATATACAACTAATTTTATTTGAGGTATTACTATCAAAACCTTAATATATTATTCCTTTTATAACCATAGCAATAAGAATAAAAATAAAAGTCTGACACTTAAAATCAGATTTTGGAGATAAAGAATTGTTCTCTAATTAAAGATGCATTTTTTCAGTTCAAATACAAAGTCATGTGAAGGACATATGTGCAAAGATAACCATACTACTGTACTGGGAATTTAAATTCTTCTCATTTTTAATAAAATATTTTCCAATAAAAGAATTTTAAATAGTGCTGAAAAAATATTGAAATCACTCGGCAAATATTAACTTTGATTTTTATCGAATAAAATTATATATATATATATATATTAATATATATATATATAATATATATTATATATATATAATATATATATATATATATATATATATATAATATATATATTATATATATATATATGATTTATTTATATATATATATATATATATAATATATATATATATAATATATATATATATATATATATATATATATATATATATATATATATATATATATATATATATATATAATATATATATATATATATATATATAATATATATATATATATATATATATATATATGATTATAGTAATGATAACTTTAAAATTGTACATGAAAATTAATAACAAGTAATCTATTGGATTCAAAAGGATCAAGTTTACCAAAAGTAAAATTAAATATGATCTCTATAAATACATAAGAAAGAATAAAATGAACGAATATACCTACTCATAAACCACCACATTCGACACACCACCGTAAATATATATATATTATATATATATATATATATATATATATATATATATATATATATATATATATATATAATATATATATATATATATATATTACAAAGATTTATTACCCTTTTTAATCTGATAAAAACCATTTCATTACATAGTCACGTTATTAATTTCCATGTATTCCATTCTTTATCTCTTTCTTTTTTATCTTTCTTTTTTTTCTCTATTTAATATCTCCATTTTATGATCTCTTTTAATTGTTTTTTAATTCCTCTAAAAAAAGTCGTCTCTAAAATATAATTTTGCTGTAATTAAAAAAGCAGTTGGAAATATTGTGCTTTTTATTGCTTAGAAAAATCCTTCTTTTTGAAAAAAGGGGTTTTTAGTTTAGGTTTTGAGTACTTGTTATATTCAGTACATATATTTTTATGTGTATGATTTCAATTAAATATGTAGGTTTATGCGTATAATTATTGCTGTGGATGGTTTTTAAAGGCTTTAATTTAGGGTTTGAGTATTTGTTACAGTCAGTACATATTAGTGATAGAGCGAAGCTTAAAAATTGCGAAACCGCTGTTGCGTTATTTTGCGGTTGTATTTTTCCTTTGCAACCGCAGTTGCGGTTATTTTGCGGTTTCATATTTTTTTTAACAACCGCGAATGCGTTTATATCGCTGTTGTTAAAATGGATATAACCACTGTTCCGGTTGCGGTTATGGTAAAACTCAAAAGTGGTAGGCCATTTTTAGTGAATTGAAGATATATTTTAGTTTATTTTCAGAAACAAATATTACTGGGAGAATGAATTATTATTATTATTATTATTATTATTATTATTATTATATTATTATTATTATTATTATTATTATTATTATTATTACTAAAAATTATTATTATTATTATTATTATTATTACTAAAAATTTTATTTTATTATTATATTATTATATTATTATTATTATTATTATTATTATTATTATTATTATTATTATTATTATTATTATTATTAACATTGTTATATTATTACTATTATTAATAATAATATTAACAATGCAAAACGAATCATAAGACTTCTCAGCGCAGTAGAGACTTTTTATAGTCATACACCACCTTTATTCAAACTTATCATATTGCAATTTTATCCTTCTAAACCTCTCCTTCCTAGGAAATCCACAAAGTAATAAAAATAACACATGCAATTCCTAAAAAAATCACCAAAACCATCAAATTGAAAGAGAATAATTAAGAAACAACAATAACCTAAAAACCTTTGTACAGGCTCACTAAAGCACGACAAGCAGTAAGCTACACCTCCACCATTCTGTTTACAATCTCCCAGAGACATAAAAAATAAGATCAATAAATCATTGCGGGCAAAATTAAAAAAAGGTACTTAAATTCGTATTGATCCACTATATTATTGTTATTATCATTATATTATTATTATTATTATTATTATTATTATTATTATTATTATTATTATTATATTATTATTATTTTTTATTATTATTCTTATTGTTTTTATTATTATTATTATTATCATTAGTTTATTAAAATTTTTTTATTATTATTATTATTATTATTATTACTACTATTATTATTTATCTATTATTATTATTATTTTATTATTATTATTATTATTATTATTATCATTATTGTTATTATTACTTTAATTATTATTATTATTATTATTATTATTATTATTATTATTATTATTATTATTATTATTATTATTAGCATTATTAGCATTATTACATTACCTGCTATTATTTTAACCATTGATATTTTTTTAATAAGATTATTATCTCTATACTTAATATTATTAAATCAGATAACTATAGCATTTAAGAATATTAATTCCATTGCTGAAATCATCAATACGATCATTATTATCTAGGTAAAATCGGTGCTGCAATTGTTTTATTAATCTTATTGTCTTTATTATTATTATTGAAAATTTATTGAAATATTATTTTCTTATTATTATTATTGAAAAGTTTAGTGAAAATATTATATTAAACTTAATTTATTTTTATTACTAATTATTATAATTATTTATATATTATTATATTATCATAACTATATTATCACTGTTGTATACAGAAATTGTTATCAATTGTTACTTTTATTATGATTACTTATTATTATTATATTTTATTATTATTATTATTATTATTAATTAATAATTATTATTATTTATTATTATTATTGTTTCAATACTTGAAATAAATATCATCATTGTTATTATTATTACTAGAATTATTGTAGCAAACTTCATAATTAACACTTTGTTATTGTTGCTTGCATGATCAATAATCTAGAACTTCGTTACTCTAGAAGTAACCTATCCTAACTTGTAATTATTAAATTTATATTGTATTAAACATTGGGGCTCAAAGAAACGCAGTGTTTTCCTAGCAGCCCCTTTTCAGAGAACTAGACATTGTCACATTATTATTATTATTATTAATATTATTATTGAATTTAGTAGTATAGGACCAACTGTTAAACTTTAAGCCTGTAAATGTACAATCCTGAATAATATTTTTATTATTTTATTATTATTATTATTATTATTATTATTATTACCAAATACCATGCAATAAAAATAATAATGAATATTATTATTATTATTAATATTCTCTCCCCTCTCTTCCTCTTTGTCTGTTTCTCACTTTCTCTTTCTTGTCTCATTTTCTTTCACTTACTATTTCCTCTCTCTGACTCTCTCTGTCTGTCTTTTTTTCTCTCTTTTCTCTCTCTTTCTCTTCTCTCTCTCTCTCTCTCTCTCTCTCTCTCTCTCTCTCTCTCTCTCTCTCTCTCTCTCTCTCTCTCTCTCTCTCTATCTCTCTATATATATATATATAATATATATATATATATATATATATATATATATATATATATATATATATATATATATATATATATATATACATATATATGCGTGTGCG
Source organism: Armadillidium nasatum (assembly GCA_009176605.1). NCBI lineage: Eukaryota > Metazoa > Arthropoda > Malacostraca > Isopoda > Armadillidiidae > Armadillidium > Armadillidium nasatum. The sequence goes on from SEYY01012824.1 coordinate 57,804, forward strand.
TGTGCGTTTGTGAACAAATACTTACTACTCTCGTTTAGAAACTGAAGCCATTAATAAACGTTAATGACGACTTGAGGGAAAATGTCATGGAAATAAAACCTCAGAATTTCCGATCGAGAAACTTAATTAATTTTAATCGCGTTCAGAATTTTTTCCCTTTGGTTCGTTCCGCCAAATACTGAAAGTCACACGACTGTGTATTTATCGCTACGAAGTACTACAAGCGAACACGTAATAAATGAATTCACACAACATACACACACAAAAAATATATATATATATATATATATATATATATATATATATATATATATATATATATATATATATATATATATATATATATATATATATATATATATATATATATATATATATATATATATATATATATATATATATAATATAGTATTTTTTATTTAATATATAGAACGTTTTTTTTAAATGCTTTTTATGAATTTTACATTATTTTATTATTTTTCAGGCTCTCTTTTCTCTTTCTTCTTCTTTTCTAAAAACAAATATTCACGAATTTAATCTTTTTATCTCATCATTTGCTTACATCAATATAAAAATAAATGTTTAGAATAGCAAACAAATAGTATTTTTCAAAACATTTAAAATTTTTCCTAAAATGTATACAACATATATATCATAAAAATATTCGTATGATTCTGTTTGTGTATTTACTGATAAATTTAAAAATTAAAAGGAAAAATATATTTGTTTGTTCTGCTCATTGAAAACATCGCCAGATTGGAATGTATCAATGGAGCTTTCGGACTCGACATTTCTCATAGAGAGGTTATACTCATCAACATCAAGTATTATATTTTTTTAAAATTTTTCCATTGTTTAGGCCTGTTTCAAGTTTTATTTTTTTTTTACTAAAGACTATCCCCAATATTATCCACAGCTAAACTATAAATGCTTAGCAAGCGGTATATGGGGTCTCCAGCTGGGAAGAAAGGGGTAACACAGCCCTCCAGCGGATCCCTCTTTTATCTTATGTATATTCATATACGGATAACGTCTGATATAGGTGAACCACTTTTCTAAAATATTTATTCTCTACCAAAGCTATGGAATGAAAAGTAAACTCTTCAACACTCACGGGGTTGGAGGAGTATAATCTATAATTGATAAGGATATATATATATATATATATATATATATATATATATATATATATATATATATATATATATATATATATATATATATATATAATATATATATATATATATATATATATAGGTATATATATATATATCTGGGCCATATATGCCGGAGATATTGCCATAGTGCAAGAGCACTAATATAACGACTAGTATTCGAAACAAAGCGCAAGGAGAATATATATATTTATTATATATAATATATATATATATATATATATATATATATATATATATATATATATATATATATATATATATATATATATATATATATATATATATATAATAATAACTAATATCCTGTACAGGCACTTTTAAGTATTCAATTCAATTAGAAGCTCAAATGTCCAAGTCTTCAAAAGCAGAGTGCATGTTAGAATAAACATATTCTTCTCTTTTGTATTTGGTAGTCAAATGCATGCAAATAGGAATCAAACGAGCTCAATTCAATGAAGAATTAAGCTATTGGAGAGGTCAGAATAGCAGCATCCATTTCAGTAGTTATAGGAAAAGAAGAATAAAATGACAGTATGAAGCGAATAAAGAGAGTAAGTAAGAATGAGAGTGTTGATAAGTTTAAAAATTCTAGACTTCTCCTTTTAAGAGAAGTTAAATGAGTGAAATTGTTCTGAATGTGTGATGTATAATCCACATAGAATAATTGATACTTCTTTGTACAGAGTAAGCTATTGTGGTAGTGTAGGATTTCTAAAGCTCTTCATTAAACAAAGCCTCTTAGATCATGTAGGGTGATATAAATGACGTGTTCCCTACAAGAAAGTTTGAAATAAATGGAAAATTAAGCATAAGAGTTGAAAAGTGATGAAATAGTAAATTGAAATAGTAAATAGAAAGTAATGGAAAAGTAGTGGATAATACAGAATTGTGAGGAGCAAAACTATTGATAGATTGAAGAATGAAGAGTGAAGGGACCATCTACGACAGCTGCTGCAGAACAACGAGAACACAAATGAAAGAAAGAGTTACGAATAGCGGTTAGATACCGAAAGAATGAA
>SEYY01012824.1:65000-67500 GCA_009176605.1 Armadillidium nasatum
CACTCCATAGACTCTCTTGATGCAAACATAAGATCTGTGGTACACTTATTTCTTCGATGACCATATTGATCCTCCCCAAATTAGTTCTCTACCAATGATCTTAATTTTCTTTCAGTATTCTGTCATAGGCCTTCGCTAGGTGGTTCATTAAGGATATGCCTTTATATTTTTTACAGTCTTCCATTTCTAATTTCCCCTTGTATATAGGTATTATTATTGCTTCCCCCAACATTTGGGGGTCCCACTATCTCCAACAATTATTAAAAAATCTCCTTCTCCCTCTTTTATTAGTTCTATAGGTATACCATCTTCATTCGAAGATTTGTTGTTTTTTATTCTCTTCAAAGCATCCTCCATTTTTTTTGTAATGTCCCCATCCTCATTCTGCTCTCCTACTACCTTCTCTCTCTCCCCCCCTCTTTCCTCTACGTTTACCAATTCATTAAAATACTCTGTTCATCTCTTTTTTTTCACATATGCTCTTATCAGAGTTTTCCCCTGTTTATTCTTCATATTACATACTCTTGCTTTTGATCATCTATGTGTTTTTGCAAGTCTATAAATATTCCTTTTGCCTCTCACGTTTTCTGCTATCTCTTCAACCATCCTCCTAACTACTTCCACTTTATCCTTTTTCTATACTCTCTTTGCCTCATTTCTCGCTTCCACATATAAGGCTCTGAACTGCACTGTCCTATTCCTCAACTACGTTCTCATCACCACCGTCTTCCGTTTAATCACTCTTCTCACTTTCTCACCCCAACATGGCGTATGTCTATCCATCTTCTACAAAGAGTTTCCTCTGCAGCTTTTATCACGACATTCTGTATCTCTTCCACCATTTCTGCTCTCATTAATTGTTTCGCATTTTCACTTATTTTATTCACATATTCTTGCTTTTCTACTATGTTATTTCATCTTCTCCACCTTGATTGAACTCCTTTTTTTCGTTTCCAGCCTTTCGATCCCTATTCTCATGGTATCATTTCACATTTCTTACAATTCTTCTATCCGATGAGATAAGATAATGATAGTCGATCTTTGAACAAAACTTCCTGTATTTTTATTCCATTTATATCTCGTATATCTATGAGAATCTCTCTCTCTCTCATAATCTTCATGTCTTTCCTCATACAGAAGTCCAACAGAACTTCTCCCTCCTTATTTCTTATTTCCTTTCAACATGATCCCAACACTCTTTCAATCTCATTTCTTCTCCTTCCCATTTTAGCATTAAATTCTCTCATCAGTAATAATACATTATTTTCTCCTTTCCTCGCCTCTACTTTTTCCTCCAACATTTCCATGAACAGTCTCTTTTATTCCTACTCATGTCATTGTGGAGAAGCATACACTTCATATATACTTTAAGTGTAAACATGATCATTTTCTCATGAATGTATTCTGTACTGTATACAAACGGCGACACTCTAGGTTCCAGGATGAAACCCACTTCATGCCTTCTAATTCCTTCTTCCAGACCCATTTACATTTCAACACAAAGCCTCTTCCCAGGTCTCTATCCCTCTTCCCCTCTCATCGTCATCTCCGCAAATCCCATCACATCTATCTTCCTCTGCCTCATCATGCCCACAATCTCCTCTTTCCTTCCGCTATGTTGCAATATTAAGAGTAGCAAATCTGAAAATTTTCAGTTTTTCCAGTTTCTTTTCCCAAATCGTTTCAGTGCTCTATTTCCTAAAGGTCTGTCCGATTCCGAAGCTGGTCCTTGAGTTATGCAAGCAAGTAATTTTTTTCTGACAGCGGTTTGCTAGGCCTGTCCTGCCCTAGCCATTGTTATTCAAATTCAGAGTGCTCGACGAGGACGTAGAGTTGGCTTTACACCCCATATATATATATATATATATATATATATATATATATATATATATATATATATATATATATATATATATATATATATATATATATATATATATATATATATATATATATATATATATATATATATATATATATATATATATATATATATATATATATATATATATATATATATATATATATATATATATATATATATATATATATATATATATATATATATATATATATATATATATATATATATATATATATATATATATATATATATATATATATATATATATATATATATATATATATATATATATAATATATATATAACAATAAAATATTTAATAAAATAAGTATTATTAATTATTATTTTAAATTTTAAATTAAAAAAAAAAAAAAAAATTTTTTTAAAAAATATTTTACATTAATTAATTTTTATTTTAAATTTTACATTTTGTTTTTTTTTCTTTTCTTTCTAACAGAGTTTTTATTTTTTTTTTTGTATGAAGGGATATATATATATATATTATATATATTATATATATATATATATATATATATATATATATATATATATATATATATATATATATATATATATATTATATATATATATATATATATATATATATATATATATATATATATATATATATATATA
>SEYY01012824.1:80000-92500 GCA_009176605.1 Armadillidium nasatum
ATTGGCCGTGTTATCTCACGTGGTAGCGATATCAATTGGCCGCCAAGATCATGATATTTGACACCGTTGGACTTCTTACTTTGGGGTTATTTGAAAGAAAAATTGTACGTCGATAAGCCAGCAACAATTCAAGAGCTAAAGGATGAGATAATTCGGCACATTAACGGCATAGAACCCCAATTATGCCTCAGCGTCATCGAAAATTTGGACCATCGGATGGAGGTGTGCCGCCGAGGTCGCGGCGGCCATTTGGCCGATATTTTGTTCCATACATAATTGAACCATACCATATTATCATAATAAAAAGAAATGACAATAAATTCCTAAGTAATTTGTGTTTTATTCAAAATCAACATCGGCCCTTAAAATTTAACCACCCTTTATATATATATATATATATATATATATATATATATATATATATATATATATTATATATATATATATATATATATATATATATATATACTATATATTATTTCTTATGTCTTCTTTGAAGATAAAGTTCAGCGGGCTTTTGAATTTCTCCAGAGTTGAGGAAAACGAAGAGAGTTGTTGTTGCTTTTGTTGTTATTGTTGTTGTTGCTGTTGTTGTTGTTATTGTTGTTGTTGCTTTTGTTGTTGTTGGTGTTATTATTATTATTATTATTATTATTATTATTATTATTATTATTATTATTATTAGTTGTTGTTGTTGTTGTTGTTGATGTTGCTATTATTATTATTATTATTATTATTATTATTATTATTATTATTATTGTTTTTAACGTTGTTTTCCTTTTACTTATACCAAAGATGGTTAGTTTTCCTATAAATTATGAGATTAAAATAACTTTTTCAAAAAGTTTTTTAACATTTAATTAATTTCACCTTTTAAAAGAATTTTGATTTATTTTATTTACTTTGCATTGTAGATTGTTGTTGTTGTTGATATTATATAGTAATATATATTATATATTATATAGTAATATATAATACATTTTATTTTTATAACTCTTTATTGGCTCTGCTTTGTAATAAATAAAGACAACTTCTAATTATACACTTAAAAATTGTCCTAACGAAATCGTTGAGACAAATGGTAAAAATCTCAACAAATTTTTTAGTTTATTTATTTATCAGAATAAATCGATGAGGCGATTAGATTCTTAGCATGCCTTTTCTCTATTGAAAATTTTATTGTGACATTTTTGCCACTTGTCCCAACGATTCATTAGGACAATTTTTGCAGTAATTCTTTCTTCAGTAAGAAAATTCAAGATTATATTTTATAATTATATATATATATATATATAATATATATATATATATATATATATATATATATATATATATATATATATATATATATAATATATATATATATATATTATATATATATATATATATATATATATATATATATATATATATATATATATATATATATATATATGCTTATTATTTAGCCTTCTCCTCCCTTCTAAGACTCCTTTTGAAAACCAGTTGAAAATACTCTTCAATACATATCAACAATATGACAGTCTTACCCAACAATAAGAAAATTTATAAATACATTGGTTTGTACATACCTTATCTAAATTGTGTATAAGTGTTGTCTAGCTATTTCTATTAAATATTCTGAAAGATTTTTTTTCATTTGTCTTTATTTAATTTTTACCTCAAAACAGCTTATAAAATGATGAAAATTAAAACCATCCCAGATATGAAAACATTAATCCAAGTAAGAATTGAAAAAAAACATTTTAAAGATGAAGCTTTAATTGAATTTGAAAATACTCCCTTGGAGAATATCCCACCAATTTTTCAGAGTTACTCTTAACAACTGTTGTGATATAGATTCGAGGATAGTTTTAGTTCTTAGGTTCAGAGGCTTCCCCTCTGTATACTATAAACGGTAATTGCAAGGACGTCAGAGGCTACTGAAATGGTAGGATATATAGTTGGATGGACAATCCTTTTCAGACAGTTTAAGTTTTGAACTTATTTAATTTGATAAAATTATAATTACACAACCAAAGATTAAATCCTGTAATTTAATAATAATAATAATAATAATAATAATAATAATAATAATAATAATAATAATAATAATAATAATAATAATAATAATAATAATAATAATAATAATAATAATAATAATATAATTGGATTTAAGAAAATGTATTATCGTAGTGGTAGAAACAAACAGAAATCTTGCTTCATGTTCCTATTCGAATAAACATAATTTTAGCGAAATCTTTATATTTAAATATTCTTTGTAAAACTGAGTTGCAGAATTACAGTAAAAAGAAAGAGGAGAGAGGTGGAGAAATGGAAAGAGAGAGAGATAGTGTGTGAGAAAGATAGAAAAAGAAAGAGAGAAATAAAAGTGTTGGTACATGATTCAAAGGCAAGAATTACATCCGAAAACCAAAAAAAACTTTCACACACATCTAGGCTAAAAATACATTAATATTGCCAAAATGAACAAGAAAATAAAGTGATAAACTGTGCGCCATTTGAGCTTAATATACGGGAACATGCAAGCGAACGGATACCGGATGGGACCACGATACTTCATTTATCTTGCTTCTTTAATTCTTCCTTCTCCTCCTCTTCCACCTCCTCCTTCTCCTCCTCCACCTCCTTTATTTCTTCTATTTGTTTTTTTTTTGTTTTTTTATATATCATATAAGTTGTTGTTGTTGTTGTTGTTGTTGTTGTTGTTGTTGTTGTTGTTGTTGTTGTTGTTGTTGTTGTGTTGTTGTTGTTGTTGTTGTTGTTGTTCTTCTTCTTCTTCTTCTTCTTCTTCTTCTTCTTCTTCTTCTTCTTCTTCTTCTTCTTCTTTTCTTTTTTTTCTTTTTCTTCTTCTTCTTATTTCTTATTATTATTATTATTATTATTATTATTATTATTATTATTATTATTATTATATTAGTTTTCTTTCTTTCTTTCCCTTATTGAAGTACTTCCTATACTTTTGATAATGTTGTTGCTATACATATTTAGAACAGATGGTCACAGCTTAACCAAAATGTTTTAATTTAGTGTAGATTAAAATTTTAGTATAGCAAAATTAATTTATTTTTGCTTCACTGTTTACCCTATTTCATTCATTGAGATACCCTAGAAAACATGGTTTAATAAAGTGAGTACTTTTCTCATAGAACAAGGTTTCAACTCTAATTAAAAAATAAAAAAAAAAACTTGTCGAATTGCTTTGTATGTGACTTAAATGATCTTTGGGTTTCTTGGTTACAAATATATTTTAAAGGAATATTATTATACTTTGATGTATATATTAGCATATGAAGTAAACAAGCTTGCATTTTCTTTCTTTGATCCGTTGGTTCGAAGTGTTTGCAGAGATCACGAAATCATATTTGTTTGAAAGAATCACTATCATAATGAAAAATGAATGCCTTATTTAAATTCAGACAATGACACCTGGTATTACTGACTTTTTGAATGCCTTCAAAAATATTTAGTAAAATTATTAATAATTCTTGTTTCTTAAGAGACACATTTTATGTCTTACAATTTATAATCTGATCATTTATTCGTTCAAACTAACTGCTTCTACTCTAACTCATAAACTGACTTTGATGCATTGTTCTAGGCGAATTTTAAGCTTATTTGTTGTGAGTTTGGAGTCATAGTTAATATTTAATCTACGCTCATTGTGTTAATATATACATACAATAATACACATCTATAACGATAAAATCATAATAATAAAATAATAATAATCTAATAAATATATAAATAAAATAATAATAATAATAATAATAATATAATATAATTAATTATAATAATAATAATAATAATATAAATAATAATGAAATTTGAGAAGAAGAATAAAATGAAAAATTTCCTTTACTTAACAGATAGATAAACTTTTTCTTTAATTAAAAAAATCCAGGTTATGAGGGGATGGCAAATCATAAGTTGAGGAGGGAACTTTTGTAAATAAAAATCCTAGATCCTAAGTGGAATCGAAGACAGGAGTGCTAAGCACGTGTGTATAATCTACGTTTGTGGTATGTATATATTATATATATTATTATATATATTATATATATATTAATATATATATATAGATATATATATATATATAGATATATATATTATATATATATTGATTTTATTTTGTTTTAATTTTTATTTTTTTTAATATTCTTTTCTAAAAGATTGCATAGATCTTATAATGAATCGAAAATTATTCAGTATGGAAAAATTATTTTTTTTAAGCCGACGACTAATTTTTTTTTTATTATTTTTTTTTTTATGGAGTAATCAATGTGCATTTTATGCATTGCTGAAAGAGAGGAGGTTTATTTTACTCTATCTCAGGACATATTTAAAGCTCGTAATAAAGAATAAGTAGGGAAAGAAACTCCCTTTAAAATGGCTTATTTGAAAATCATTTATCAAAATTTATAAGATTCAAAGCTCTCAAATCGAATCAGCAACAACTAATTTACAAAATGAATTGAAACCAGTGAAGAGGTTTTGTTAAAATAATAAAAATTTCTGACACTAAGAAATTAGTTATCTTCAAGCAAGAGACCTAATTATATAATTAATCATTGTAGAATTAATTATAAATTAAATTATTCTCAAAATAGAAAGAAAAATCAAATTATATCTTAGATGATCTTTACACTTATGACCAGGGTAAGTAGTAATAATTTGAAAAATAATTAATTCCGATCTACATGCTAGCTTTTCCGATCAGTCCATTAACATACTTTACATCAAGAAGTCGAAATAAAATCGGAATACATCTATAGTCGTTGTAAAATTAAATAATGAGATCAAATTATTAAATTTCAATTACAATTTAATTCGAAGTTTCAGCAATTTAAAGAATGTTTGCAGAATCTTTATGAAAGCTTTGCGCCGCATAGAAAGAAATACTATTTAGAGGTAAATGAAACGATTAAAGGAGTTATGGAATATTTGAATAATGGGAGAGACGGACGAACATCGAAGACCATCAAGAAAGAAACTGGTTACAGTCCACAAACTTTTGAGTAAAGTCTACAAAGTTAATATTGATTTTATATTCACGCAGATTGAATTTCGAATAGATCAGTATATATATATATATAATATATATATTATATATTATATATATATATATATATATATATATATATATATATATATAAATATTATAATATATATATGACAGTCCACAAACTTTTGAGTAAAGTCTACAAAGTTAATATTGATTTTATATTCACGCAGTTGAATTTCGAGTAGATCAGTATATATATATATATATATATATATATATATATATATATATATATATATATTATATATATATTTATAATATATATTATTATTATATATATTATATATATGTATATGTATAGGTTATTTTTGTTTGAAGAGAATGAACAAAGCACAGAAAGCATTCTATTGTTTCTCGATATATATTTTGGTTCTTTGATTCATATTATAAAAATACATGCTATGAAAATCATTAGTAACATTTTGTATTTTTTATTTATTTATTATTTATTATTTTTTTTATTATTATTATTATTATTATTTATAATAATAATAATTAATTTTTTTTAATAATGTAAATAATAATTATGATAATATTAATAATAGTAATAAAGATATTAATTACAAACAGGGTTGCTGAAGCAACACCTAAACCCAAAGTTTTAGGATTCCGGAAACATCGTAGGACTTCACCTTCCTAAATGATCAAGTATATACCGTAGATTAATATTAATAATAATAATAATTAATATAATTATATAATAGTATAATAATAATATATATAATAATAATATATATAAAATAATAATAATAATAATAATATAATAAATATAAAATAATAATAATAATAATAATAATAATAATAATAATAATAATAATAATATAATAATAATAATAATATATATAATAATAATTAAATAATACAATAAAATATAATAACAATTAAAAAAAAATAAAATTTTTTTTTTTTCTAAAGGTGACGGAATAATAATGATAATATATATGATAATAATAGTAATTATTTTAAACTTGAAGTGAAAACTTTGAAATGTATCAAGAAAACCTTCTAACTATCTCTTCCATCGAAAAAAGATTGCAGAATCCATTTTTGAATTTGGGCAAAATTAGAAATAAGAGGATTTTATTTTGAGGTATTTAATTCTGAGAGCTTTTGCTACGCAATTTGGATTTAGATCTCAAAAATCACTTTGCAATTTCTCCACCACATATTTTTCTTCATATTTTTTTGATCATTTACAAAAAAAAAAAAAAAAAAAAAAAAAAAAAAAAAAAAAAAAAAAAAAAAAAAAGCATTCAGCGGAGAATGACAATCGAATTTAAGTGCATTCGAACACGTTCTTAAAAATTTCTCTGACGGGAATATATATATATATATATATATATAATATATATATATATATATATATATATATATATATTATATATATATATATATATATATATATATATATATATATATATATATATATATATATATATATATATTTTTTTTTTTTTTTTTTTTTTTTTTTTAACAAAGTGCTGCTTTCCTCCCCCTTACGGGGGAAGGAAGTAGTGCTCCCGAGGTGATGAGATTTCTCCCATTGGGTATATGGGATGTTAAGGGCACTTCCCATTTCATCCAGGTGCCCAATGGTTTGCTACCTTCCGCGCTCATCTCCACTTTCTTTTGCAAGGAGTAGGCTGTCCTTTCCCTCACACACACACAAAAAAAACTATTACAGACACACATGCTTTTTTTTAAATGAAAAAATTAATAATGACGTCAACATCGGTAGCCTCGGAGAAGCACGAGAGGCGGATTTCAAAAATAAACCCTCATCCACCCCTTCCTCCATCATCATTTGGAAGTTGGTGGCCACCGGTGATTGGGTAGATGCCACCAGGACTCTGCAGCCAGCTTTTTCTGCTGCACGGTCCCTTTGTATCATTTATTTCTGCGACATTCGCAGTCTACAATCCAATTTCCAGTTTGTTGAACATCACCTCTCTTCTTCTAGAGCTCACCTTTTATTCTTGACAGAAACTCAGATGTTTGAGCGTTCTCATAGCAAACCCTATTCTGCTTCCTCCAACTATCTCTATCCTCAATTTTCAGCCAAAGGTGGTTGATGTGCATACATGCGCAACGATGTCGTTTGTTCTCGTATCTCCATTTCGCAATCCAAAACAACCTTGACCAGTTGGTGCAGCTCCTAACTCGTATCCTCGATTGTCTAGGAGATGATCCCAACATTCTAGGCCTTTTTCTAGCATCTAATCCTTCTCCTCATACTAATAAACTCTTTCCTCTTCTGAGTTCCTAAGATCACCTTCTCATCTCTATATCCTCTTCTATCTCTTCAAGTCTTCCGTAGGAAAGACCTTCTTCTATTGAAAGGAAACGTTTGTGGCATTTCGGTGCACGAGCTTGTCAGACTTGCGGTCGTACTTCTTTGATTTCCCATGGAATGATTATTGCTTCCGTGAGAGGGGTCCCTCAGAGTGTACAGAACGCATTACCGAGGTGATTCTCTTTCGCATGGAGGCTTACATTCCATTTTCTTTCCCTATTACTAACCCTAACAATCCTTGGTTTAACTATACTTGTTCAGTCGCAGAGATGCTGCCTTCAGGGATTACCATCGTCTTCAAACTCCTGAAACTCACGCAATTTATGTGAGCAAAATATATCCTTTGTAACACTAAAAACTCTTTTCTTCGTAAAAAATGCAATAATCTTTCCGGTTCCTCTTCTTCACGTTCTTTCAGGCATTTTGCAAAAAATGTAAACTCTAACTTTGCTTTTTCCTCTTTCCCTCCTTTAGTATCTTCCACAGGCACAACTGCAGTTTTACCTTCTTAATTCTAAAACTAAACTTTGCCTCGAATTCAACTTTAGACGATTCCTGAGCTATTCCTCCTCCTTCAACCCCTATAACTCATTTATGCCTAAAATTGAAATTTCTTCTAAAGACGTCATTTCTGCTCTCTCTGAGCTGAACACTAAAAAGAAGGACGGTACCGATGGTATTTCTCCTGTGTTTCTCAACATGCCTTCGTAATCTATTTAGTCTTTGTCTCTCTACTTCATCCTTCCCTACTTGCTGGAGACGTGCACTCATTCAACCTGTGTCAAAGAAAGGGAATCCCTCTCAACCCTCCAACTAATGTCCAATTTCTTTGACCTCCGTTCTCTCTAAAGTTCTCGAATCTATCCTTTGGAAGGTTTGGAAACATTTCAATGCTTCTAATCTCATCTCTGATGAGAATTATATATATATATATATATTATATATTATATATATATATATATATATATATATATATATATATATATATATATATATAATATATATATATATATATATATATATATCCATGTTTCGGAAGAAACGATCTACTGGAGATCTTCTTTCCCTTCTTTCTGACTCTTGGTAATCCACTCTTCGGCATTTCGGTGAATTCTTTGCTGTCGCACTGGACATAGCGAAAACCCTCGATAGAGTCTAGCACAAAGCTTTGATTTATAAACCTCCCTCTTTTGGTATCTATCCTTCTCTCTAATTTCCTATCTGGTCATTCTATAGCAGCTGTTGTAGACGGCCACAGTTCTTCCTTTAAATCAATTAAAAGTAGAGTTCCTCAGAGTTCTTTCCTATCCCCAACACTTTTTCTACTTTTCACTAATAACCTTCTGTCTATTACCTCATCTCCTGTCCATTTCTGCTAAGTGCGTGCACTTAAGCAGGAGTATGGTTATATATATATTATTATATATATATATATATATATATATATATATATATATATATATATATATAATATATATATATATATATATATACTCTACTATCTCTGAGTGAGTATTTTCTAGATTATGTATAGAGAGAATGAACAACTCTCACACCTAAACCACTGTTCCCCTCAGATGCGCTTGTCCATCCATTGGAACAGTAACTTTTGGAACACTCTGTATTTACAAAACTACAGTCTTAATATGGCCTGAAAAATAAATTTGTAAAACTTCATTTGTCTTAATATAAGAAGTGGACTCCATGTTTAAAATTAAGCTCCTGATCCCCAGTGCAACACACTACCCTGCTCCCATATATATATATATATATATATATATATATATATATATATATAATATATATATATATATATATATATATATATATATATATATATTATATATTATATATATATATATATTATATATATATCAGAGCCCTAACAAATCAGAATCCAATATCGAGTTTCGTGATTAAAATGCTTTGGGTTTTCTTCGTTATTTATTTTCTTTCTTTTAAGTAACGACTTATTGAAGAACTTGAAACCATTTCAGCACTTTTTAAAAATTAGCTCAAGTCATATATATATATATATATATATATATATATATATATATTATATATATATATATATATATATATATATATATATATATTATATATATATATATATATATATATATATATATATGGCTTAGTGTAGATTGTTTCTGACTTTCGATTTTTTTTTATCGATATTTTTTTATGTCGATATTTTATTTTAATCGATACTTTTATACCTATAATTTTTTTTTATACCTATAATTTTTTTTATACCTATAATTTCTTTACGGTCCTAGGCTAGTATGTCGTGCCAACGTTCTTGTGTAGGTTAGGCCTCTTTTACGGCAACTTCGGTAGTTCAGGTTATGATAAGTCGAATTAGGTTCTGCTACAAAAATAAGTAATAATAATTGTGTGTATGTCTGCTGTAATAGCCTCTAATTCTCGCCAACGTTCTTGTTTAGGTTAGGCCTCTTCGATATTTTCGATTATCGATATTTTGACAATCGAAAGTCAGAAAAATCTACACCTTTACCTATATATATATATATATATATATATATATATATATATATAATATTTATATATTATTTATATATAATAATATATATATATTATATATATATATATATATATATATATATATATATATATATATATATATATATATATAATATATATATATCTATATATATGTGATATGACGATTTATTGTCATCGGCAAAATGGCATATTTCTTCTCAATTGTCATCGTCAATTTTCTGCTGATTATTTTGCCGATTAATTTACATTAATTGACTAATAAATATCTCTGCTCCGCCTCCTATTAGAGTGAAAGGTTGTTTATTAGAGGGAGGTAAATAAATCTCTTAAAAGAAATCGACTTATCCCAGAAACTGGAGCAAAAATTATTGCTGTGTTACACGAATTAAAGCGTAAATTTCAGGCTTACGTATGCTGCATCGAAAATATTTAGCAGAATCTTGATTTTCTTGGGACATTTCTCTGTAGTAATTGTCAGCTGATCTATATACAGAAACGTAAATATCTTTTAAAATCTCATTTAATCAGTCACTTAAAATCATAAATGCCATATGTAGGAATATAAGATAACGTACGAGTCAAATAAAGATTTTAAAAAGACTTTGGCTGATCCTATGATTAAAATTATTGGAACCAATGAAATTTCGAATAAATGAAAATAATTAATTTGTTTCATTTTAAACAAAATTTATGATCCCAAAATGCTAAAATAATTAATTATTCGCAATAATTTGCAAAAAAATCTATATGAGTAAAAATATTTACAAAAGTAATTATTTTAAAAAGAAAAACCTTGGCCTAAATCCTCCATGTTTGTTTACATCACGTGACCATTCAAGATTTGCAGCAGCGCAAATTGAAGATAGAAATTTCTAGCTTCAATTTTCTCTGCAGGGAGCAGAAAATTACTGCCGCATAACTCGTGAGGTAAAAAATTCTTTCGAAACACTTTGCCTTTAGCAATCTTCAAAATCCTTAAAGAATCTTGATCGTATGTTTCTGCATCGCAATTTAAGAATTGTAAATGTAGAGAACTATAATTTTCCATGTCTGTCAATGTTCTCACATATTAAAATTTTATAAATCAATTTTCTGAACGTACCATTATTCTATATATTAAAATTACGCATTTGAATAAAGAAAAGATAAAGAAATTTAATTCTTCCTTATTATAAAATTTTTAAAATTTATTAAAGTAATGGATATTTTGAAAACATACTTTTTCAATTTCATCTTCATCTATATCGTCAAAATATTCTTAATCTTCCATCATATATATATATATATATATATATATATATATATATATAATATATATATATATATATATATATATATATATATATATATATATATATATATATATATATATATATATATATATATATATATATATATATATATATATATATATATATATATATATATATATATATATAGTAAACAATCTGCCTAATCCTCTTACCAGTGAATTAAGCAATCAAATGATACATTTCTTACTCATATGGAATTCATATGGATCGTATGCACGTCTTCTACTATTGAAGCTTATTTTCCTATTTGTCTTCCAAATGCCTTGGCAATATTTTCTCTTTATATATATATATATATATATATATATATATATATATATATATATATATATATATATATATATATATATATATATATATATATATATATATATATATATATATATATATATTGCCTCAAAATAAACAAAAAAAAATTTTAAAAGGTAATAAATATGAAAATCCTTGAAAGGAGTTTATAAACTTTAAATATTTTGAGTTCTTCAAAAGAAATAATTATTAATGAACTCGAAAATAAAGCTCGAAAAATTTAGCTTCATTTGCCTCACAAGCTCAAAGAAAAGCTTTGTCAAGACATCAAAAAAAATTTAATTAATCTTCCTGAGGAAAATGTATAAAAATTCACATCATAATTAGGCCCTTATAATAATAATAATAATAATAATAATAATAATAATAATAATAATAATAATAATAATAATAATAATAATAATAATAATAATAATAATAATAATAATAATAATAATAATAATAATAATAATAATAATAATAATAATAATAATAATAATAATAATAATAATAATAATAATAAGTAATAATAATAATAATAATAATAATAATAATAATAATAATAATAATAATAATAATAATAATAATAATAATAATAATAATAATAATAATAATAATAATAATAATAATAATAATAATAATAATAATATTAAAGTACCTTCTCAGCCTTACTTTACTGTGTTCTATTTTGATTTGCCTATTTTAAAGGCTCTTGAATTATTTTCCCTTAATTCAGAAAATGAAGCTGAAATATCTCCACAGTATTGAATGTTTTTACCATGTTCTTCCCAAGACCACTTATTATAACACAAGAGGAAATGAAAAATCATTTTAGTGATCTAGAGTTACCTAAAAATAAGGTAAAATAGATAACCTCCAGACTATAGTGGTGGAATTGCTTTCAAAAGTATTAAAGATTAAATTTAAAAATGTTTAAATTGAAAATTAAATTTAAAAGCTTTTTTTTGTCTGTCACAATCTAAAAATGTCGAGATTAGTTATCTAATCCAAA
>SEYY01012824.1:105000-125000 GCA_009176605.1 Armadillidium nasatum
TGTGTGCCCCTCCTTGAAAAGGGCTATGCCGTGAGTGGCGGTGTTCTAAAAAAATAAATAAAATAAATAATATATATTATATTATATATATATATATATATATATATATATATATATATATATATATATATATATATATATATATATATATATATATATATTGTAGATTCATGGATAGATAGACAGACAAGACAGATATAGCTTTACTTCTTCAGATGTTAAAGACTGAACATTTGCCTTATGAAAGACTGTAAATTATATATAAATAAGAGCAAGCTCCCCATTAATAGTGAGCGGAGAGCTGTAAAGTACTTTTTATTGGCAATTCTTTAGGATATCTTTCTAATATTAAAAAAAAAAAAAAAGAGTAAAAAGAGAAGAAAAATTTAAACTCCTCACATTTTACTAAAGAAGTTTGATATATATATATATATATATATAATATATATATATATATATATATATATATATTATATATATATATATATATATATATATATATATATATAGTATATATATATATATATATATATATATATATATATATATATATATATATATATATATATATATATGAGAAAAAAACACAAAAAAAAAGCTTGGAACATAATGGCGATAAATAACATTCTTAAATAAAATCAGTTGTTTTTTTGAATTCCAAAACACTTATATTATACGACGTTTCGGGAATCTTCTCTTCCCCTCCCCCTCCTAAAAAATAAGAGAGAGATTACTCTCTCTCTGGGTCTAAACTTTCACTTACCTAATTTTAACTAAACCCCGTCCTATATCAACTCGTATTTGAGAGACTTTTATACAATTTGAAATCTCACACTACTTATAAATCTGATTTTACTAAAGTTAAAATAATATCCGTCATATTGCCCACAAATTTTTCTGGAATTTTAAACCACCAAAAGTCTTCTCCTTCTTGATTTCAAAATCTGACTTTAACTACGTTAATTAATCTTAAATCTGATAAATCAATTTTCATCAACAAACCCGATAAAGGCAATGGTATTGTTGTACTAAATAAAACTGACTATATAGAAAAAATGAACGCCATACTTATAGATGATAATTTTAATTTGGGTAATAAAGACGCTCTCAAACTTTCTCTTTCTTTGGAAGATAAAATCAACTGCACCCTCCGAAAATTTTACAATTTGAAAAAATTAAGCAAATCTGATTATAACTCCTGTTACTCAAGAGACTCAGACCCAGGAACTCTCTACAACCTCCCAAAGATTCATAAACCTGGTGTCCCCGTCAGACCTATATTAGCAGCTTCCACAACTCATAATTACAACTTAGTCAAATTTTTAGTCCCATTTCTATCTCCGTTCACCACTGTCAATCCACTACAAAATTCTTATATCTTCAAGAATTGGCTCTCCTCTATCGCAGATTTACATAATTATTACCTAACGAGCTTCGATATTCAAACTGTATACACTGATATCCTCACCTCTGACGCCATCGTCATCTTACTATATATTTATAACATTCAATCTACTTTTTAAAATTTTTGCAAATCTCAATTCAAAGAAATCTAAACTCTAGCCACCTCTGACATCTACTTCTTTTTCAATCAAAAATTTTACTGTCAATCCAACTCTCTAGCGATGGGATCACCCCTCAACGCTATACTTGCTAATTCCTACCTTAAGCACAATGAATCTATTTGGCTTCAAAAGCCCCCGCTAATATCAAACCTGCTACTACAAAAGATACCTGGACGATACATTTCTCCTTTTCTCTCACAAACACCAAGCCCTTCCTTTCCTTAACTTTCTGAATCAACAACTCCCCAACATAAAATTCACCAAAGATGAAGAATCTGAAAATAGCTTGCCTTTCCTAGATATTCTCATCAATAAAAACTCAGCTAACTATAAAAAGATTCCTTACACCTATATTTTACCCTAACATTCAATCATTAACCGTCCCTAAACTCCCCTTCTTCATTAAACTACCTTTTTACGATCACTCATACCTTAAACTTAAAAGCACTCTTCAAAAAGACCTACAAACGCACTACCCTCATATAAAGTTTATTTTCATCTTTATACCCAATAGATCTATAGGCTCTTTTCTCAACCATAAAAAACTTCTACCAACACACCTACGCTCCTCTGTTGCTTATAAATATATTTGTGGTGTCTGTAACGACTCCTATGTTAGTAGCACCCAGCGCCAACTCGCCCTTAGAACGGAAGAACATAGGGGTGGTTTAGCACGAACGGGTTATCTTTTCACTTCCCTAACCCTTCCAGAAATCATAGCCATAGTAATGACCACCCTATAGACCCTAACCATTTCTCAATTATCACACAAACCAACCAACTACTCGATTTAAAAAATACTATAATCCATTCACATTTCCAGTCTCAAGCCGTCGCTTAACAATGACAGCGGTCCTTTTCAGTTGCACCTATTCTAAATGTGTGTTCATCCGGTTCTGGTTAAAAGAAGTGCTCTCTGTTGTTAATTTATTATTTATGTCTTGAAAATATTTTACCATCGAAGACTTATATAATACTAAATAACTTTAAGATCCTGTTGATGAGAAGAAGATTCCCGAAACGTCGATTAATATAAGTGTTTCGGAATTCAATAAAACAACTGATTTTATTTTAGAATTTTATTTATCGCCATTTATGTTCCAGCTTTGTTTTTTCATTTTAAGACAATTCTCCAAAAAAAAATTTATATATATATATATATATATATATATATATATATATTATATATATATATATATATATATATATTATATATTATATATATATATATTATATATATTATTATAAATACTTATATATAATATATACTGAATATCCAATGGTATTGAAATTGTATTTTTGTCACACGTTGCAAATTATTGCTTTTTAATCATATTCATTATAAAAAAAAACACACATTTGCAGCACATACACATACACACACACATCTTACTTTGCATAAATTATTTACAATTGGATTAATTTCATTAAAAATTTCTAAAAGATTTAAAGCAAACGGATTGTTTTAGGCTAATTGAGCTCAAGATGATAAAGGAAAAATGTTTTCAATGATTGCTCTTCCAAACCCTAAGAGTTTAACGTAATATTTTATGTTTCACTAATCTATTTTCACTTTTATTTTTACTGATGAAATAATTGAAAACAATTAAATTTATCTGAAAATTTCTGTTTGTTATTTAAAAAAAATTAAAAAAAAATTGAGAAATGCAAATGGTTTTCAGTTTTATATCATAAGAAGTATTGAATTTCATTATTTTAAATAAATTTATAAAAATAAAAATAAAAAAAAAATCTTTTCCTGATATTATTTTTAAATAAATTTTGTTAAAACCTTTTGTTTTTTAAAGGTCAGCAACTTATTTATTCCTTCTATTTATATTACATTTATATTGCTTTAAGATTTTTATAAAACAGCTGATGAGAGACTCTCTTATATTATTTTATAAGTGCCTCATAAAATTTAAAGGTTAAGAAAACACAGTTCGAAATCTGGAGAATCAATATCTTCACATAAAATTGATTTTGATATAATAAATGTAAACTTACACACAAACACTTACACACCCACGCATTTAAATATAAATATATATATATTATATATATATATATATATATATATATATATATATATATATATTATATATATATATATATATATATATATATATATATATATATAATCGTACACGAATACGTGTACATATAAACACAACACACTGTGTGCCTAGGCTATATGTATTAAAAAGATATAAAAACTTTCAACCAATTTATCTTAAAGTTTTTCACGCTCTGTGAAAACACTTTATATTTGGCAATCCTTCACCTCCAACCATTTTGAGAATAAAAACGGACGGTTTGTGTCAAAGCAAAACATACATTCGACAGAGAGGGAAAGGAGAGATAACAATTGAGAAAGGAAAAAAATGAGCTCAAAAAGAGAGAGAGAGAGAGAGAGAGAGAGAGAGAGAGAGAGAGAGAGAGAGAGAGAGAGAGAGAGAGAGCTTTATATTTTAAGATGTACTGAGGAAAGAATCTATGCAGAGCAGAGAGACAAACAGAGTGAAAATAAATATAGAGAAAGGAGATTCACTTTTATTATATCATATTATATTCACTTCAAATATACATGGACCCACAATTCAAGTTACTTTGGGATTTTATCTCATGATAGTGCTATGAGCAAATACTAATATTGAAAATTTAATTCTTAAATTATTTTTACATTGAAATTTTCTTAAACCTCTTCATATGTAAGTTAACCGTCATCCATAAGAATAGAAATGTCCAATTTTGTCAATAAATTAGCATTATCTAAAAACCTATCATACTTGCTTTTTTCAATAGCATATATATATATATATATATATATATATATATATATATATATATATATATATATATATATATATATATATATATATATATATATATATATATATATATATATATATATATATATATATATATATATATATATTATATATATATATATATATATATATATATATATATATATATATTATATATATATATATATATATATATATATATATATATATATATATATATATATATATATATATATATATATATATTATTATATATATATATATATGATATATATTATCCTTTCCAATAAATTTAAATCACGAGAAAAAGAAACACTGAGAATACTGAGGACAGATGAAAGTTTGAGTTGACCGTTTTCGAAGAAGATGTCATAGTTGTGTATAATATTGTGTCATGTAGAGAGATTGAGGAAATAAGCGATCGGGATAGGAATGGGTATGAGAGAGTAAAAGTTGATGAATAGGACAGATCGTTGAGGAACACCACTCACTATTTATAGATTTAAAGAAAGAACGGTGGCCGTGTGGCAACAGCTGCTATAGAACGACCGGAAAGGAAATTAGAGAGAAGGTTACAGATAGAAGGATAGATTTCGAAAGAGGGAAGTTTGTAAATCAAAGCTTTGTGCTAGACTCTATTTAAGGCTTTTGATATGTCTAGCGCTACAGAGAAAGACTCACCAAAATCCCGAAGAGCAGAGAACCAAGAGTTTTCAAAAAGAAAGGGAAAGAAGATCGCCAGTAGAGAGTTCTTTACCATAGCCATACTGGCTATCAGAGACAAAATTAGAAAAATTGAGGTGTTTCCAAATCTTCCTGTTAATGATAGATTAAAACTTTAGACAAGGGTTAGAGTCCCTGCACAGGCTGAATGAGCTCACGTTTCCAGCAAAAAAGGATGGTCGAAGTGGAGAGATAGAGACGAAATTGTTTACAGGGTGCAAGCTCAGAAGAACAAGTTTTGAGAACCGCAGGAGAAATACCATCAGGACCATACGCCTTCTTAATGTTAAATTCAGAAAGAGCAGAAATGACATCTTTGGAAGAAATTAAAATGTTAGGAATATGAGTTGGAGGGGGTTGAAAGATGAGGAATAGCTCCAGAATCGTCTAAGGTAGAGTTAGAGGCAAAGGTTTGAGCCAAAAGTTCAGTTTTAGTAGAAAGTAAAATGGCAGTTGTGCCATCGGAAGCAGCTAGAGGAGGGAAAGAGGAAGAAGCAAAGTTAGAGTTGACATTTTTAGCAAAATGCCAAAAAGGGAGAGAGGAAGAGGAACCAGAAAGATTATTGCACTTACGAAGGAGAAAAGAGTTTTTGGTATCTCGAAGATTTGATTTTGCACGAATCCGGGATGAAATATAAGTTTAATGAGTTTCTGGAGTTTGAAGAAGACGGTAATCCCTAAAGGTAGCATCCCAGCGGCGAATAGCGCGAATATATATATAAATATATATATATATATATATATATATATATATTATATATATATATATATTATAAATATTATATATATATATATAATAATATATATATATATATATATATATATATATATATAATATATATATATATATATATATATATATATATATATATATATATATATATATATATATATATATATATATATATATATATATATATATATATATATATATATAATATATATATATATATATATATATATATATTATATATATATATATATATATATATATATATATATATATATTATATCACGTGCCATGAGCACATATTACAATTCCTCTACCTCTTTATAATAAAAATTATGATCTTATATCCCATGTTTCATGCATTTTGCACAGAATGTCTCTTATTTCTATGCTTTTTATTAGGCCCATACCTCGTTATTATTACGATGCCATTTTTATAGGTACTCTCACTTAGTTCGACAACATACGAGTGACTCACATCTTTTTCCCTCTCAAATATTTATTTATATTATTTAAGTTAAGGTATCTTCAGATGTCCCGAGGCACAAGGTTGGATAACACAATGTCATATAAATCTATATCGTCTATTGATAAGCATAATGTTCTTCGGTTTTAATAAAAGTCTCGTGCGAGAGATAAACTTTATTTAAGCACAGTACATATAAGTTAAAAATATAATAGTTGGATAGTTCTAAATTTAAGAAGATAAATTTACCATTATTAATATATAATAATAATAATAATAATAATAATAATAATAATAATAATATAATAATAATAATTAATAATAATAATAAATAATAATAATAAAATAAGAAGAAGAAGAAGAAGAAGAAGAAGAAGAAGAAGAAGAAGAAGAAGAAGAAGAAGAAGAAGAAGAAAAGAAAATTAAGAAATAAAAGAAAATAGATATAAAATAAAAGATAAAAAGAAAATAATTATAGATATATATATAATATATATGATATCTATATATTTTACAAAAAAAAAAATAAAAAAAATATATATATATATATATATATATATATATATATATATATATATATATATATATATATATATATATATATATATATATATATATATATATATATATATAATATCATATATATATTGATTGTTTAAAAAAACTTGACTCTTTGTAGTTACCTTTTAATTTATGGGAAAAATTTAAATTCTTGCTGGTCTCCATTTGAACTTTCCAATTCCCGTACGCTTCCTTTTTGATTGCAGACGAAAAATTGCGTACTTATTCCCCAAATCAATATCATGCACGACATCTATGGCCAATTTCCAAAAATTTATAGTTTAGGAGAATTTTCGTGTAAAACTTTTGATAACAAAAAAAAAAAAAAAAAAAAAAAAAAAAAAAGCAGTTATATTAAAAGATTTTTAAAATTTCATATAAAAGGATTTATATTTAAAAGAATAGAAAATTAAAAAATATTTTTTTTTCCTTTTTTTTTTTTTTTAAATCTATTAAATTTGAAAGAATTTAATTGGAAGTAATTTTTAATATATTAAAAAAAAAAAAAATTTATTAAAAAACTAACTCTTAGTACAATAATTGATAATCAGTAATAATAAGCGAATGATAAATAATATCACTCATCATTATTGATCCAGCTAACCATCTTTGTAAACTTAATCACTCAATATCTAAGAATGTTCTCGAAATAGTGACACGATGATCTCCATTCATCGGATTAATGCATAACATAACTATATAATAAAAATATACAATAATAAAACTGCACAAATAATAATTAAATAATAATATTATAAATAAAAACCACAGATCAGAAGCAGAACTATCCGATGAGTTCAAATAAAGAAGAAAAAAAAAGGAAAAAAAAAAAAAAAAAAAAAAAAAAAAATAATAATAATAATAATAATATATAATAATAATAATATTATAATAATAATAAATAATAATAATTAATAATAATAATACTAAAAAAAAAAAAAAAAAAAAAAAAAAAAAAAAAAAAAAAAAAAAAAAAATAAATAAATAATAATATAAATAATAAATAATAATTAACTCACACTAATAATAATTAAATCGCAATAATAGAATCAATAAATCAACAATTTGAAACACATATACTCAATATGTCTTAAGATAAAATAATAATAATCTACATTACAGTGACGTGAGATATATAATGACAATATAATCCGTAATAATCAATAATCAATTATAAAAATTAAAGACATTCTAATATCACTCCTTCTTAATATTTTAATCTGTGAAAACGGGTGTTGTAATTGTGACTCTGTTATAAAAATTTCAGAGCGATAGCTCTTAGAACCTAACGCTCGGTCGTGTACTCAAACTAGCCGAAGAATATTCCACTATCGTATTATTAACATTCAAACCACAGAATTAAAAATGTTGAAAGCTGGAGTCTGTTACTTTCACTCCGATCGATAGTGCAATCCGTCGATTACTCGATGATTAGTACTGCTTCGAGGAGAGTACGATGAATTTCCGTGACCTCCTCCGAGAGTGATTGAGAGAGAGTGAGTGAGAGATTGGTATGAGAGTGAAGAAGAGAGAAGAGACGAGAAGAGAGAGGAG
This sequence comes from Armadillidium nasatum, assembly GCA_009176605.1. NCBI lineage: Eukaryota > Metazoa > Arthropoda > Malacostraca > Isopoda > Armadillidiidae > Armadillidium > Armadillidium nasatum. The sequence goes on from SEYY01012824.1 coordinate 113,410, forward strand.
AGGAGAGAAGAAAAAATCGAGATTGTGAATGAGACTGTAGTAGACATGACCGTCGAACCTGTTCTGCCACTCTCGAGCACATATCTCAATGTCGACTGACGGTATGGCAGACACGAGGAAGTTCAGAAGAGCCAATGATACCGATTTGAATCTTAATAGCAAGCAGTAGCTGTTCATCTAATAGTGCACAAGACGTACAGATACATGCAAACCCAACACCAACCTTCGATGGGAAGAACAGAACAGCGAACTCCCCTTGACAGATGAGACGTTAGTAATCACACAAGACCAACAAGGAAGAGTCTTGAGAAGACGAAAGCCAACGCAACAGAACACCCCGGTAGACCAAAACACCACCCAAGCAAACCTCCAACATCGGATCCGAAAGACGAGAAAGGGCGAGACTGACACAATACCGCACTAGTATGGCGTGGAATCACACAGACGAAGAGAGAGACAGAACGAAAAGAGCACAGACAGACAGACAGACAGACAACGATGATTAGAGACACAGAGGAGAGCAGAGCATAGAGTTGATAGTAGTAGGATCGAAAGCATATCCTTGCATAAGAGACGAAAGAAAACGAAGATTATGCAGATACTGTTGCAAAATGGCAGGATTCTCTAAATTTGTTCTCAAACAGGTGCACACTCTTGGCATTCTTGTTTGCCCTCTTATTACACTTCAACAACATCTGAGCAAAACAAACCGCTATAACAACACAATACTAACCCAGTGAGTAGACTCTTCATTATAAACAATAATTAATGGACAATTAGTAAATAGTGAGAGTTAAGCGAGCCAAAAGGAGAATGAAAGGATCTGCCAAAGAAATATGAGAGTACTCTAATAAGTTATTCCATAAATGGTGATTAATTGAGTCCCGAGACCTATCCCGAGTCAAGCATGACTAGCCGACATTGAAACCGGCCTAACAAAGGAAATGTCAGTGTAGTTTACAAAACAAGGAAATCCTACCCCTCTTTGGCGTGCGAGTATTTATATGCTAATATGAAAAGTGCCACACATAACATATGATACATACAATATTAATAATTGAACACTATAATAACTATAATAATAACCTAGAAGGCGTCATACTATTATCTCAATGATATAATAACTAACCTACAACCCTCACCTCACACACCTACTTTTATAAGTCACTATATAAGTACTATATTATACTGTTTAGTGAGGTATATATATATATATCTAGGCGACGTAATATACTATATAGATGATATAATATAGGTAGTATATAATATATATACTACCTATATAGTTATGGCGGAGCAGTACAAATATATAAGAGAGGTGCGCGCGAGGGGTAAAATATAAGCGTGGTGGAGAGAGAGCATTATAGTTGAGATGTACTTTTCCATGCAGATGAAATAATAGATCTTATCTATATATATAATATATATATATATATTATAATATTATGCCGTCATAGTTATATACTATTACAAAGCAACTAGGTCATTCATCAGTAATATATCATACACTAATATTAATCCGCATCAAATACTAAGTGATCCATATTGAAAAACCTTTTCAATCTCACTCTTGAGCGAGCGACGACAGGCTCACTCTCCCCTTCTCTCTCTCATCTCTCCAGCCCTGAGTGCACTCCGCTCGTTGCCAGAAGCCTCTACTGATCGACGGACATACCTCACCTTCCTACTCTCCCAGATTATCTCTCATACACCCTGGTGTGATATGACGGCGGGAGAGCGACAGTGCGAGGGTGGTCTTTGAGCTCTTGACATATCTCAGGTATTTGACCGGTTATGGCATGCACCACTGCTTTCCAAGTCTCCTTCTTTGGATTTCCTCCTTCCCTACATTGCTTACTTGCGTCTCACGTTTGTTCTGTTTAAATCGTTCCATTTGTGTGCGCTGTGTCGGTGAATGGAAGTATTCTCTCTCATATCCTGTCAATGAGGTTGTGGTCTCGGAGTTACTGTTTTTCTTGTCTTCTACGTGCGTACATCCATACTGTGGCGACGGTAGATGACGGGCGCAGTGTTGGGGCCTAAGTCATCAGTCCATCAATGCCCAAAAGAGTCGATCTTCTACAGTTAAACTCTCTTAACTCTCCTTCTTTGGCTCCCCTTCCTTAGATCGCACCCTAGAATGTGGGCTCTCTTCTTCATCTTCTCCGTTACTAATCTTCTGTCGGAGGATCTGAATCGAAATTCTCAGGCTAGCACAGGTGGATCATCAAATCTTGTGAAAATTCACACAATTTAAAAGACTCCATCAAAGGTTACACCCCTCCTACTCTTTTATTTCTTTCCGATGGTTTTTCCCAGAGTCTCTCCGTACAAAAAGACTCGAACACATTCACGGCCACCATTTAACCAAAAACATGCTCTTGGAACACTCACATCACAGTTGGATATTGCGAGAGTGTCGAGTGAGCGCGCATGAGAGTGAGATGCTGTGGAGTCTTTAGACTGCAGGAAGGAGTTTCCGTGTCTCTACCAGGTGTAACACACCTCATCCGACCCCTTAGAAGTGAACTCCATCTCCCTCCTGGAGGGCTCGGATGGCTTCAGGGTTTCACTTCGTGCTTTGGCGGATAGTGGGTCGAGATCAAATAGATCTATAAAGACATGAACTCGTATTCCGTCGTTTCTAATTTATTGACCTCATTTATCTTTGCGGACCGGTATGTCGCGGTGGTGCGTCGCTCTATAGGTACGGAGCAGCGACAAATGTCGTGAGCTATCGAGCTGGGCAAGTTTCACTCCTACCTTTGACGCACCTACGGCTCGACTAAGCACAATTGGAGTTGCTATTGTCTGCTTCTCAGAAATTTTGAGTAGACGATCAGGCTATCCTCAGGGAAACTATGTCTCTTTGGCCGTGGTGGACCGTGGACTCCTCTCTCCTTTCCAAGCCACCTCATGTTCTCGTTTGGGAAACATCTTCTTACTTTTCGTGAACCTGTGCTCGTGAGCGTCAACGAATTATGATCCCAATAATCCTTCTAAAGTCCGAGCGTGTGGCCTGTGCACAAACCTAAGAAATACTTTTTAGTTTATCTAACACCCATCCCTCCATCTCGCACATAGTGCGGCTTTTTGACCGCAAATGAGTGAATATTGAGTTTTGTCGGCCGTAAAAATATATTTATATCTCGTTAAAGAGCCCCAACTACTAGCAAAAGAATCTCCATTCTAAAACAATATAATATATAGTTATCTTATTATCTATATAATAATAATTATATTAAATAGAAACAAGCACTCAAGTGTCTCGAGTGAGCTAGATACTCGGATCAGCTACTCACAGTAATATACACTAAAAATAATCAACCGTACTCGAGTATCATATTACTGGGACACGATTTATCCAAATAATCATGAGCGTATCTCTGCTCGTAATACATCATATATATATGCTTAGACAACACATACATTAGAGCAATAAACAACAACACATACCTCGCTCTTAAACTCTTTGACCTCGCCATATGTACCCACTCCTACAATCTCAGTGTATGTGAGACACAATACTACTTACACCCTCCACTGAGAGTACGCTGTAGCCCAAATCGGTGGTAAATGTGTGTTCTTGCTTGTCTATAAGTCTGTGCATTAGTGTGCGTACGTTATAACCCAAGAATAAGCTTCTATCATTAGCAGTAAATTGCAGTATATTCAGATAATGTCTTAGCATTTGAGCAAATCAGAAATCATCAGCGACTCATAGAAGTTTAAAATTCTTATATTTATAAATTTCTCTTGGGGAAAAAAAATCAATTTTATTTATATTTATTTATGTAATCTGACGATAAAGATTGTTTAAGTTTTTTCTAGAATGAATGTCATGAATTTTTTGCTTTACATTTTCAGTCTCATAGTCCGGATTTAAATGATTATTATTATAATATATAATATATATATATATATATATATATATATATATATATATATATATATATATATATATATATATATATATATATATATATTATTATATATTTTTTTTTTTTTTTATATTTTTTTTTTTTTTTTTTTTTATATATATATATATATTTTATATATTCAAACTCTTGAATAAGATTCAAGCCGAGCATAAGAAAAATGAAATTTATTCTAAATATGATTAAAAAGGTGTTTAGTATGATGCTTTCGAAAGGGAAAGAGATAGAATCATTTTGATCAAAGTGGAAAAACGCTCATTTTTAATATTTTAAATTGAAATCGAAATCTATTTTAGATATTACTTTAATACAGTTTCCGATCAATGTTCAAGGTATCTCTCTCTCTCTCTCTCTCTCTCTCTCTCTCTCTCTCTCTCTCTCTCTCTCTCTCTTCTCTCTCTCTCTCTCTCTCTCTCTCTCTCTCTCTCTTTATATCTCTTCTATCTCTATATTATCTATAATATCATATATATATATATATATATATATTATATATATATATATATATATTATATATTATATATATATATATATATATATAATATATATATATATATATATATATATATATATATATGTATAAAATGCAAAGAAAAATCTAATGCACTGAATGTGAAATTTAAAGACCTATTTTTGGAAACCAAAGAAGCACGTTTTCTCAAGGACTCAAGCCAGCGTTCCAGCGTTCGAGAATCACATCCGTTATTTTGACCACTACACCATCTCATTGATCATGGAATGTGTAGTGGAAAGAACTGTGGAATCGATTCCTTGTCGCAGAAAGCCGGTTCGATTCACCTCGGTCGTTTGAAGCTGTTTATGAATTAAAATTTCTTTGGCTTTTGAGGAAATTAATTTTTTATTGCAACATGCCATGTGGTGGAAAGTCGTCTTTGTCTTCCCTCAATGATTGATATATATATATATATATATATATATATATATATATATATATATATATATATATATATAATATATATATATATATATATATATATATATATATATATATATATATATATTATATAATATATATATATATATATATATATATATATATATATATATAATAATATATAATATATATATATAATATAATAATATAATAATAATAATAATAATAATAATAATAATAATAAAATGTAGAATTTTATGAGAATAGAAGATAGAAAATTCATAGAATTTTGGTAAAAAATGTTTTGTTGATTTTTATAATTTATTTTCCGATCGGAACCGAAAATTCCACTTCGGGCACACCCAAGGATTCTGCAGATATTTTTCTCATCATTTTTCAGTATACCCTTTAACAAGTATTACAGCTGAATTTGTTTAGTTTGGCCTCAGTCTTATGTTTCTGCTCGATTCATTTAAATATGTTCAGTTATGTTACGTTTAGGCTTCACCAAGCAAGAATCTATACTTTTCAACTGTGTTTTTACTAAGCCTTTAATTAAATAATACTTTTCCTTGATGTTCGAATTATTGTCACGTACATTTAAAAGAAGAGTTTGCTTTTAATGATCAAATTAAAGACAGAAGGGTCACATTTTATGAAAAACATTTAGTACACTTCAGAAATATGTGTTTAACCAGCAAATGAACCACTGAACCTTCTGTAAACCAGAAAATCTACTGACACGAATATAATTTCGAAAAAATAAAGCTTCCCTCTGCTGTCTTCGCTGATTATGGCACAAAGTGTGTTAGATAACATTTTTATCGATTCCAATACAGCCAAACTCTCCCAGTAAATTATATTGCCAGGTGAAGAACTGTTTTGTAGTTTCCACAAAACACTTCAACAAACTGTGTATCGTTTAATAACCTTCGAACATTATATCTATCATATTAAAACATGCAACTGTGTTCTTGTCTCATTCTTTAATTAAATCATTTTTATTTGGTCCACTAGGAAACAAATGACAATAATACATAGCAAATCGCAAAGTTGCTTTCTTGGATCCACTAAACCACAGAGCTTCTTGTGTATCGAGTTTGAAAATTAGTGTTTTAAAAGTTCAATGGAATATTGACAATTTTGGAATTAACGATTAATTTATCTTACCTAAAAACACACATTCATCTATACACACACACACACACACACATATATATATATATATATATATATATATATATATATATATATATATATATATATATATATATATTATATATATATATATATATATATATATATATATATATATATATATATATATATATATATATATATATATCACTATTAATACCATATATATATATATATATAATATATATATATATATATATATATATATATATATATATATATATATATTTTTTTTTTTTTTACCTTCTCACCCCCTGACCACCCCACGCTGAGGTGGCCACACTTCTCTGAATGAAGCCGCCCACCGCAGACGGCCTCCTCCAGAGATAATTCAAGGCAGAGATGTCCCAGAAGTTTCTGGGGCGAGAATTAGAAGGAGAGTGTAACAGGAAGTGTAACGCAGTCTCCGGGGGGGTCTCCGCATCTGGTACTAGTGGGAGATGTTGTTTGGTTTATTTTGAATTTGTGTTTTTAATGTTGTAGGTTTGGGTGGTGCCCGCATCTTAATCTTGCTAAGTGAGGTTTGTAAGTGTCTTGGGAGGTTGTTGAAGTCGGGGTTTATTTCGGGAGGGGGTGTGTTAAGGATGTTGTTTGGAGGTCTGTTGATCAAGTATGAATGTGTTAGTTGAGTGTGTATATGTTTGGTTGTTGTGGTATTGGGGGGAGGTGGGGGATGTGATTTAGGATTTGTTTGTAAAAGGTACCGGTGGATGATGGAGGTTGTTTTAGTCTTTGTTTGGTAGGTTGGAGGAGAGTATTGTGACATGGGTGTGTGGGTAGACGGGTTTTTGCGTAAAATTGAGGTGCCTATCATTTCGAGGTGGTTCCTTATAGGTAGTATCTTGGTTTCGTTATGTAGGTGTTGTTGAGGGGTTGTGGGTGTGCAGCCGGTAATGGTGCGAAGGGCTTTATTTTGCGTTATTTGGAGTGTCGTTAAGTTTTGGTCGGAGAGCAGAGGGTGCCAGACAGGGGAGGCATAGTTGATGGTGGGGCGTATAAATTGTTTGTAGATGCAATTGAGGTTTGTATGTTGTTGTTTATGTCTGTGTTGGCCACTGTTTTGAGGATGTTGAGTTTTCTGTTTGCGGCTGATGTGGTATTTTGGATGTGTTTGGTGAAAGTGAGGTGGGTGTCAAAGGTTAGGCCGAGAATCTTTGGAGTTTTGTTGAGGGGTATGGGAGTGTTGTTTAGGAGAACTTGTGGGTGGGTGTTGGATATGTGTTTGTCTGTTGTTATGAGGGTTATGGAGGATTTGTTTAGGGATGCCGTCATCCGGTTTTCTGTCAGCCATGTTTGGATTAGTGTTAAGTAGTCTTGTGTGATTGTTGTTGCGTTAGCGAGATTTTGGTGGGTGGTGGCAATAGTTATGTCGTCGGCGTATGAAGTAATGTGGGTAAATATATATATATATATATATATATATATATATATATATTATATATATTATATATATATATATATATATATATATATATATATATATATATATATATATATATATATATATATATAAGTATAATATATATATATATATATAACCTTTTCAAAAATATTCAATAGCCTATTGAGGATCGTCTTTTAGGGTTTAGCCTCTAAAATCTCTATAAAAAATATTGAATTGAAAGGAGACATTATTAGCAAAAATCCCGATGGGTCGAAAACGGCTTTTTTTCTTTCGACTTTTCGTACGTGCAAGAGAAAGAGAGAAAGAAGAAATGGGAAGCAGAGTTATCAAAATCCCGTTTGAAGTACGCAACAAGAACGAAAAAAAATATATATATATAAATTTCTTAAAAAAAAAAAAAAAAAAAGTTCTATTCTTTCATTTTTTTTCTACTGTTCTTATTTAGCAATCGTTTTTATTTCTATTATTATTATTATTATTATTATTATTATTATTATTATTATTATTATTATTATTATTATTATTATTATTATTATTATTATTATTATTATTATTATTAATTATTATTTTATTATTATTATTATTATTATTATAATTATTTATTATATTATTATTATTATTATTATTATTATTAATATTACTATTTTATTATCAATTTTATTATTATTACTAATACTTTCATTATTATAATTACTTTTGTTTTAGTTTAACTAATTAAAAAAAAATACAAGGAGTGTTTTTAAGTTTTTTTTAACCCTTTTTTTGTTAATTATAATTTATCCTTTGTAAGCAAGAAAATATTTCAGAAATTCACAAAATTTTGAAATAAATTTAAAAATAAAACCGATTTTCATGATATTCTTCCTTCAAAGTAGTTATCATTATCTCCCAGTCAGATTATTTATTTACTTATTCATTAATTAATTTATTTGCTTAGATATACTTTTATTTATTTATTTGTTTATTAATATATTAAAATTTTATTTGCTCACTTATATTTAGCGAAAGATGTTAAAGTTTTTACTTTCAAGTTCTAATCTTACAAAAGTTAAATCATTCTAAATTTAATCTGCATTATCTCTAACTTGAATCGCAGTATATAGAACAATGAATTATGAACCATAAGGAATGAAAGATTTAGTAGAAGAGGTGATGAACCAGTTCAGATTATTGGATCAACGAATACGGCCCGATTCTCTCTTATCTTCTCTCTCTCTCTCTCTCTCTCTCTCTCTCTCTCTCTCTCTCTCTCTCTCTCTCTCTCTCTCTCTCTCTCTCTCTCTCTCTCTCTCTCTCTGTAGGAGCCAAATCTTTTACACTATAATAAGATAAGTAGCTTAAAGTTGCTCAAAGGCATTTAATGAACAGTGTAAAACACTAGAATGCATCCAGGGTAAAACAGAGGAAAGCTATAGAGGAGAAAGTGTTAAAATTTAGAAGTATAATATTGTAGCTAGAGTTACCAAAAGAAAAGGAAATGGCAAAGGGCGTGACACTAAGGGAGATGACGTTTTGATTTTCACCCTTTGGGAAGAATTATCCAAGGAATAATTTCAGCTTCATTTTCCTAATTGATTTAAGTAACGAAAAAATATTTTAATATTTTGAAAATAGATACATAGTTTAAATAAAGAGTTAATTTTAACAATAATCTTAGCATAATTTTAAAATATCAACTTATTTTTAGTACTAAATTAACGGATATTTTTCAGAAAAGTAACTTTAAGACACAAACTCAAAAAAAAAAAAAAAAAATTTAAAAAAAAAAAAAAAAAAAAAAAAAAAAAAAAAAAAAAAAAACTAATATTAGAAAAGGCTCCCTTTCATCACTTTCGAAGATTAAAAAAGCCTTTTATTTTTAATATCAAATATTTAACATATTTTAAATAAAGAAAAAAATAAAAATTAAAAACTTGCATGTAGCATCGGCACGAGCTTATACATACCCACATAAACATACACTCACACACTCATGATCCCAGCATTGAGGAAAAAATTAAAATACACTTAACTTAGAACCAAGTGATATGTCTCTCACCTATATATATATATATATAGATATATATATATATATATATATATATATATATATATATATATATATATATATATATATATATATATATATATATATATATATATATATATATATATATATATAATATATATATATATATTATATATTAGGGAATGCATAATTAAGTAACTTAAATAAAAATAAAAATGTAAAATGAAAAAAAAATGAGAAGAACACTTGTTCTCAAAAGAATTGTTCAAATTCTAAACAAGTTTCATAAAAAGAAAAATGCAAAAAGGTTCGTGAAGCGTTCAAGGAAATACAAATTGAAAGAATTACTATTTTGCATTTTCAAAGGTCTTTTGATTTGAAAATATAAAAAGTTTTTGAAAATTAATAATAATAATAATAATAATAATAATAATAATAATAATAATAATAATAATAATAATAATAATAATAATAATAATAATAATAATAATAATAAATAATAATTCAACAATAATAATAATATTATATAAATAATAATAACAATAATAACAATAATTACAATCATAATAACAATAATAATAATAATAATAATAATAACAATAATAGTATTAATAATAATAATAATAATAATAATAATAATAATAATAATAATAATAATAATAGTATAATAATAATAATAATAATGATAAATTGCGCAATTGCGCAATTCAAGCTTTATTCAGAGATTGTACATATTTACAGACTTTGAATTTTTATACTTCTAAATTGATTAATAATAGTATTGTGACTGTCCAGTTCTCTGAAAAGAAGCTGCTAGGGGAAAACACTGCGTCTTCCACTGAGTTCTAATGTTTAATAAATATATAATCTATTACTTCATTTTGAGAGTACAGTAAATTACTACTAAAGTAACAAAACTCTGCTAATTAATGATAGTTTTTATAATGCTAGTAACTATAACAGGAACTTTAATTATGATATAATTTACTACAATAATTCTAATAGTAATAAAAATAATATTAATATCAATAAAAACATCAATAATTATAATAATAATAAATAATAAATATAATAATAATGATAATAATAATGATAAAAATAATTATAAAAATAATAAAAAATAATAATTTTAATAATAACAATGATAATAATATCATTGATGATGATAATAATAATGATAATGAAAATAATAATAATTATAATTAATACTATCATTATTACTTTGATGATGCGTATTTATAGTAATAATAATAAAAATCAATAATTTTAATAATAATAATGAAAATATAGTTTGTACTTTTACTCGAATGTTTAAATATTTTAAATAGATTTAAAAAAATTATTTTAATTATTAAAAGTTAATGTAATTATTAAAAATTATACAAAGTAATTATTGAGCTAGCTTCATAACTAAAAATATTAACCTACGTAAAAAAGGGATTTACATTTTTTATAATCCTTGTCGAAATTTCAGGTAGGAAACATTAGGAAATAAAAAAATAAATTTTTATAATAATAAGTTACATAAGTAAAGTTTACTTATTTTTAAGTCTCGCGAGAATCGTACGCCTGGCAATGTCAGTTTTTTTTTCAATTTTTTTTTCGAAATTGGGAAAAAAGGAATACCCAAAATCGTCTTCAGGAAAAGTAGTCTATAGTTTCATTCATCACCCACGGGTCGGGGGTACGGGGGGCAGAGCCCCCAGTAGACAAATGTTCGATTTAACACCAAATTTAAGTTTGTTACGTCATCATTTAAGTTTGTTACGTCATCAATTGTCGTACAAAACCAATTTTTTTTTTATTTATTTGCAAATATTTTACACTTTTCCTAACTGAAATTCGACAAGGATTCTAAAAATGTAATCCTTTTTACGTAGGTTTAATACTTTTTTAGTTATGTAGCTAGCTCAAACTGAAGTCTGACCATAATATATATATATATATATATATATATATATATATATATAATATATATATATATATATATATATATATATATATATTATATATATATATATATATATATATATATATATATGAATTTTATTATCAATATAAATATATTGCCAATTTCTTACAAATGTTACAAATAACATTTGTAATAACAATTATCAATGGTCATTTCATGTTTTATTTCTTTTTACA
>SEYY01012824.1:142500-145000 GCA_009176605.1 Armadillidium nasatum
ATATATATATATATATATATATATATATATATATATATATATATATATATATATATATATATATATATATATATATATATATATATATATATATATATATATATATATATATATATATATATATATATATATATATATATATATATATATATATATATATATATATATATATATATATATATATATATATATATATATATATATATATATATATATATATATATATATATATATATATATATATATATATTATATATATATATATATATATATATATATATGGTATTAAATTTGGTTTAATTAATAATAGATGTATTAGTGAGGAATGGAAAAATCTGGACCATTGAAGAAAAGAAGATCGGAATAGCGCAAGACCTATTCTTTAAGAGTAGGGAAATAAATTTGGAAAGAAATGAAAAAAAACTTCTGAAAGAATGAGTGTTCGACCAGTTTTCAAAAATGTTAAAGTATTTATTACTTACTTAAGTCTTACGTCTTATCTCAGGTAGACGTACGGCCTGTCAACGGAGCTTGTATTCTCTTCTACGCCGATCTCTCATGAAAAATTCAAGTCTCCTCCAACTCTCGCGCTGTCGGCTGTCCATGACTTTAAAGTGTCACCTACGCAGTCTATCCATCTTTTTCTAGGTCTTCTCCATGGTCTCAATCCCTCCACTCTCCACTCCAACCTCCTATTCGCCACCCAATCCTCTGGCATCCTCTTCAGACGCCCTAACCATTTCTTTCTTGCAGCACTGACACCACTCTAATCGTCTTTCTCACCCACTCGTTTCTAACTCTGTCTCTAAGCGTTTTTCCCAGCATCGCCTGTAACGTCTTCATCTCAGCGACAGCAGTTCTCTTTTCCTCTTTGGCTGTAACTCTTCATTAATCTGACCCATATGTCAATATAGGTATCAGTAAATTGTTAAGAATAATCTTTTTCAAATTTACATCCACTACTCTATCTTTAAACGTTGGATACAATGCTATCAAGGTTGTACCGTGTTTTTCGATTCTCCCGTTTATTATATAGCAATTATGAAAAACGAAATTTAAAATTCAAAATTACTTTTCATTTCATTACTTAAAATAACTGAATACAGTATGATTTATTCAGAGAGGCTCTAGAAATTTGATCTATATTCTTTTTTAAAATTTGAAACTAAAATATTTTCTTCAGATCACTAAAATTAACTTTGAAATCAGATTAAAGATCATAGGATAAGATAAAAGACTGCATAATCTGTGGTATAACTTGAGAGGTAGGTTTAACAACTAAGGACTATTTAAATAATGAATCAGAAGATGACATCACCATAGAGTTGCGTGTGCGTTCTTGCACTTTTTTTTGGTATTTTTATCTGATATTAATATACACGTATAGACTTTCTTATACTCAACACTATGAATAAAAAGCCCTCATGGTGGTTTCCTACTGCATTTAGCTTTATTCTTATGTTGAAATAGTTTCAATTAATTTCACTGAACCACTCAATACATTAAGTCTTTTCCTAGAGGATTCGTGGAGACTGAGCAGAAACAGCATGATTTTCTCTAACTTCTGTGTTAAACTACCACCTGACTTCAGTAATCGCACATACGTAGCAGAAAACCTAATTTTAAAAACATTTAACGTTCTTCTTGTAGTTGAAAATTAGCGGAAACTTTATTGAGAAATTAAAAAAATTTTTTTTAACACTGAAAAATGTAAAGATATATATATATATATATATATATATATATATATATATATATATATATATATATATATATATATATATATATATATATATATATATATATATATATATATATATATATATATATATATATATATATATATATATATATATATATATATATATATATATATATATATATATGCTGAAACTCGCAATAAAATGCTATAGCTATTTTGCATTCGTATAATCTTGTTTTTCTGTTTTTGAGGATGTTTATTGCTTGCGAAAAAGGATTTAAGGAAGTAGTTTTGGTGAACGTAAAGCGATTTTTCCTTTCCTTCTATTTACGGTCCTGGTAGTTAATGGCGCTTCTTTTTACGCTAATGCAATCGTTTTAATTTTCATTCGAGAATTTAAAGTCAAAGTAAGTGTGAATTTTCTTTTAAAGAAATAGACAAAGACAAAGGACTGCTGTGGTGTTGAAAAGAAAAAAAAAAAGAAAAAGAAAAGAAAAAAGAAAAATGGAATGAATAGATAAATAAAATTGATGGAATGGTAAGAAGTTATTAATTAATCTTAAAAAATTGAGAAAGATTGGAAATATATATATATATATATATATATATATATATATATATATATATATATATATATATATATATATATATATATATATATATATATATATATATATATATATATATATATATATATATATATATATATATATATATATATATATATATATATATATATATATATATATATATATTATATATATATATACCATATTCCGCTGATGCAGGGTGGTGTCG
>SEYY01012824.1:167500-170000 GCA_009176605.1 Armadillidium nasatum
ATGACAATGGTCAATACTATCAAAGTGTAAATATATGAAGTAATGAAATCGAATAGCATTTTTGAATATAAAAAATTAAATCATCAAATTCTGTTCCTGGTTTTCAACATTATATGATGAAATTGCTGGTATATGAATTTTTATATATGTCTTCTGGCCCTTGGAATGATTGCACTGTTCGCTCATTTCAAATCTTAGTGAGAATAGTAGGCTTCTCCATTCAACGATAATGACATCTTAAAAAAGAGGAAGAAGGAAAATTAAAGTTGACATTTTTTGCAGAATGAAAGAAAGAACGTGAAGTAGAGGAACCAGAAACACTATTGCATTTTCTACGGAGAAAAGAGTTTTTAGTGTTACGAAGGAAAGATTTCGCATGATTCCGGGATGAAATATAAGTTCCATGACTTTCTGGAGTTTGAAGAAGACGGTAATCCTTGAAGGCAGCACCTCTGTGGAAGATAGCACAAGTACAAGCAGAGTTAAACCAAGGTTTGTTAGGTTTAGTAGAAGGGAAATAAAATGGAATGTACGCCTCCATGTCAGAGAGAGTCACCTCAGTTAGTCCCTCTGCACATTCAGAGGGACTCCTCCCACGGAAACAGTAATCATTCCATGGAAGATCAAAAAAGTGCAACCGCAAGTCAGACCAGTTAGTTGCACCGAAATGTCAGAAACGTCTTCTTGCCAAAGGCGGGGCCGTTCTTGCTGAAGCTTTGAGGAGATAGAACAAGATGCAGAGTTAAGAAGGTTATCGGAAGAACCCAGAGGAGGAAAGAGTTTAACAGTGTAAGGAGAAGAATAAGAAGTTAGGAAAAGATCAAGTATGTTGGGTTCATCACAAAGGCGGTCAGGGATATGGATAGGGAGTTACACTAACTGCTCATGGTTGTTCTGGATATAAAATTGGTAGGTGAGTTCACCAGGTGGATCGTGAGAACTAGATGAAAGCCATTGGCGGTGGTGAACATTTAAATCACCTAATATGAGGATTTCGGAGAAAGGAGAAGCAGAAAGAATGTGTTCTATTTTAGAGCTTAAATAGTCGAAGAATTTTTTATAATCAGTCGTGTTAGGAGATAAATATACAGGATAAAAAAATTTAGTAATAGAATTGCAAGAGAGCTTAAGCATAAAGTAGAGAATTCAGAAGACTCAAAATTAGGGACACTAGAAAAGACAGCATCGTGCGCACTTTTGCGCAACATCCACTTTTGGCTGAAAATTGATGATAGAGACAGTAGGAGGATACAGAGTAGGTTTTCTGTCATAGCATTCAGACACCTGAGTTTCAATTAAGAACAAGAAATGAGGTCTAGAAGAAGAGAGGTGATGTTCGACAAAGTGGAGATTAGACAAAAGGTCGTTAATGCTGCATGAATTAAGGAAAACAGAAGACCGTGCTACATGGCAAGTCGGTAACAATGTCTAGGTTTCACCAATCTCATAACCTGGGCCACCAACACCCAAGTGGTGTTGTGCAAAGGAGTGGATGAAGGGCTATATTTGGAATCTGCTCCCCTTGGATTCTCCGAGGCAGATTTATGTTTCACCCCTTTTTTATATTTATTTAATAGGTAATGTAGTTGTAAGCGCTTGTAAATTTGTAGTATACATGTGAAGAAAGGGGAAGGTTGTGGAAGCATAGGCACTCCAATGTGAGCCATGGGTTCACTGGAGACCCTCTGACAGGTGAAACGCGAAAAGGAACGAACCAAAGGGCAACAGAGTGAAACAAAATGGTCTATCCCACTCTATCACCCCGCGTGATAAGCCTGTGAGGGATACTTTCATCGCTTCGGACTGCGCTACGTCCTCCTCCTATACATTCATACATTATATATATATATATATATATATATATATATATATATATATATATATATATATATATATATATATATATATATATATATATATATATAAAGAAAACAATTTCTAACTTCATAATTGCAGCGAGCTAAAGTTTTTTGTTGGAGCAAAATTATTGGCGTCGTAGGTCTTGAAATTCTTTGCAGAGCACCACAAACTTTAACACTTTTCATTTTTAAGTAAATATACACAGAAGTTGAACTGACATTTTATGAATATTGTTCACAGCGCATACCTCTTACATGATTTAAAGGATTATAATATATATATATATATATATATATATATATATATATATATATATATATATATATATATATATATATATATATATATATATATATATATATATATATATATATATATATATATATATATATATATATATATATATATATATATATATATATATATATATATATATATATATATATATATATATATATATATATATATATATATATATATATATATATATATATATATATATATATATATATATATATATATATATATATATATATATATATATATATATATATATATATATATATATATATATATATATATATATATATATATATATATATATATAATGCTTTAAAATTTAAAATAAAATTTAAAATCT
>SEYY01012824.1:182500-185000 GCA_009176605.1 Armadillidium nasatum
TATATTTGATGGAAAATCATACAGGTTGCTTAAATTATTATTTTATTATTAATCACATCAACAATTTCGTTTGTTGTAAAAGCAGCATAGTTTCTCTATTCAGCATAACTAATATAGTAGCTAATTCAATTCTGTAATACCGTCATCAGTTGCACTAGAAAAAGTAATCATCAAATGGATTTGTGATTTTATAGTCATATTAAATACCATTCTCCTTTATAAGCAACTCAGAATTTAATCAAGATCTTCTAATTTAGTTTCATAACGGTTAGCACTTTTCGAATTTTCAGTTTCCTATAAATGTATACTGCTTTTTGGCAACAAATCGCAAACGAAATTAGAAAGCAAAATGAGATTTTAAAAAATCATTTTTATTTTCTTTCTTTTTGCTACTTTTGTTTAATAAATCATTTGTATGTTTTGTTTTTAGTCTTTAAAGTGTTATTATACATGTAAGGCATACGAAGTCTTTTGAAACTAATTTCAATTTTAAAGGGAAAATATTTATTTACTAGCTCTTTTACCTATTCAGTCAAAGAAGACAAGACAATATAAACATTTTCAACATTTGAATTATACGCAAAAAAAATTCATATTATCTAAGAGTAAGTGAAGATTTTTACTTGAAAGGTCCTTAAATTTAACAATAAATATAACAACAATATCCAGGTAGGAAGGTCAATAATAGTATAAGGTCAATCCTATAACATCATTATTAGAGTATGTAGGAGAATTGAACAGGTCTTCAAAATTCTAATAATTTATTTTATGTATAAGTTTTCTGGTATTTATATTTTCATTTTAAATGTTTACAATGATTTCTCCAAATACCAAACACTCATTTTTACTAATACGACTAGAAATTTCTTTCAACTTTTAATTATAAATATAATAAATATTATGCAAATTTGAGGACGATCGATATACACAACAAGTACAAGTTTTTCCATAACTGCAAGAGTTAACACCTGTAATGATACTTTCATTAAATGTAAGAATACCCATTAGAGATGCCTTCTTCTCCCCCTTCTTTATGCCCTACAAATAATATAGGAGTAGGTCTCTCTCAAACTGATTTCAATTCAGTCTTTATATATATATATATATATATATATATATATATATATATATATATATATTATATATATATATATATATATATATATATATATATATATATATATTATATATATATATATATATATATATATATATATATAGTTGTTATCTCAAACAAAGTTAATTTTCCAGAATAGAACCAAGTTTTCGTTAAAAGTAAAAAAGTGACTTCAAATTTCGAAGAATAATGAAGACTTTAGAACGAGAAAAAAATTACTCGGCAAATTACATTTATTTATATTAAAAATACAGTTTATAGTCATTTAGTTTATCAATATTTTAGACTAAATAGCTTTTGTCACTTTTAACAGTGCATTCACCAAACATCATTTATAACCTTTGAAAAATATACGAAATAATTAATTAAAGATGAAATGGGGAAAAAATACTCCATTTCATCCTTTCTTACTTTTTACTGTCTACCAAATATCATGTAACACTGACACAACTAATTCAAACTTCACAAAAGTTATTTATCTTGATCTTTTTTATATTAATTATACGGCATTTTTTATAAATATGTTATCAATTAACTCAAAAACAGATTTTGAAATGCAGTAATTTCTCTCTACGACGAACCAGTATATCATTTAAGTAAAACTTCAAATCAAATCTGAACTCCACACCAACAAACCCTTCTTTCTTCTATTAGGTAGCATTATATGGAGCATATTTTATCTGTTTACAAACTTCTCAAAACCTGCTCACCTTTATAAATTTCTAGTTTTTCCCGGACACGTTAAGAATAGCAAGTGACAAATTTTCATACATATTAATACTAACTCATTACACGTTAACAGAATTTTATTCTTTCTCAATTCTTGTTCAAGTATTTCAACTTTAACTTCGAGATCACACATGCTTCCTTCCCCTCTCTCTCTTTATAATTTAATGCTCTGAAATGAATTAAAAAAAAAAAAAAGAGGAATTTTTAAAAAAAATTTAACTGCATTTGACACAGGATTTTTGGTAGTTCTGGTTTTCGTAAACTTTATAAAATAATAATAATAATAATAATAATAATAATAATAATAATAATAATAATAATAATAATAATAATAATAATAATAATAATAATAATAATAATAATAATAATAATAATAAATAATAAGAAAATAATAAAAAAATAATAATAATAAAATAATAATAATAATAATAATATAATTAAAAAAATAATAAAATAATAATAATAATAATAATAATAATAACATATAATAATAATGACAATTATAAAAACAATAATAATAATAATATTTACAAAAATAATATAAGTAATAACATTAATGAAAAAATTAAAAATAATAATAATAATAATAAAAATAATAACAAGTTCATGTGCGTATCCCAAAGGGATACGCATATGTTCTTGTTTATAATAAAA
>SEYY01012824.1:195000-197500 GCA_009176605.1 Armadillidium nasatum
TCTTTTTATTATTATTAAATTATATTATTTCATTATTATTATTATCATTATGATTATTATTTTTATTTCTATTATTATTATTATTGTCATTATCATTGTTCGTGCTAGTAGTAGTAGTAGTAGTAGTAGTAGTAGTAGTAGCAACAGAAAGAGAAAGAGCGTTTACACTATGACAAATCATATTAATTGTTTTTTGAAAAAGACACTGTATTTTTATCAAGGATCTTCTTCCTTTTATATTCTTGAGTTGTATAATCAATCAAAATTTAAAAAACTTTTTATGGTTTTCTTCCCCATCTTTTTGTGTATTCTATTTTTAAAAACTTTTTTTTCCTTTCCATTTTTAACATCGATTGAAATTTATTCGCTTCTTCCTCTCCTTTATTTTTTTAGTGTTTCTAATCTAATCAGAAATGATTTTTTTTCTTATTCTACGTCTTACAGGTTTTCCACAATCTACGATTACAGTTTTCTTCTTTCCATCTATATCCCTTATTCCTTCTCTCTCATATACTTTCTTTTCAGTTTTTTTTCTTTCCCTGACTCACTCTCTCTCTCTCTCTCTCTCTCTCTCTCTCTCTCTCTCTCTCTCTCTCTCTCTCTCTCTCTCTCTCTCTCTCTCTCTCTCTCTCTCTCTTCTCACTAGCTCCCTTTTGCTCGTCCTTTTCATTACGTCAAGCAATCCATCATTTCTCATTTAATTTGAAACGGACTCGTCTCTCTTCTTAATTTGGTCGAATTTTTCTACACGTAAATGGAGTAGACACATAAGGAAGGAAATTTTATTTTTGCCTTTTTGTTTCTTTTGCTTTTTTTTTATTTTTCCGTTTTCGTCGAAATCGCTTGTGGCAAAGGATTTAAGGACTTTTAAAATATTATTGTTATTGTCAATAAAAGAGAAGAGAGAAGACTATTGCTAATGACGCTTTTAATGGACAAATTAGGAGAAACTTACGAAGAACAAGTTAATGAGTTTGAAGCAACGTTGGTTAGAAGATTGATGTTTATGTTGAATTATAATATTCATCTATGTAAATACTAAATAAATTTTGGAAGTGAGATCAGAGACTAAATTATTAAGAAAATATTTCCTCAATGAGGCGAAGGACCGGATTAAAAATTTGTGTTCTTAACACTTATTTTGTCCTATCATCACCAATGTTGTATCTAGCACGGAAAATAACGAATAGAATTCGAAATTTTCCTATAATACTAGAAATATTATCGTCTTAGTTGTGTAATGGGGCGTATGTATGGTATGTGCTTAAAATGGAAGTAAATGTTAAATGGTTTGCTGTTGTTGTATGCATTACGATCGACATAACATAGGCGATAAAATACTTAAACATTTTAGAGTGAAGGAAGTAGCCAACATTTTAGTGGTAATAATACAAATTCGATAAAATAGTTTTATTTTGGTAAACGAAGTTATTAGCATTTATTGAATATTTTATTTAACTTGTTTAAAACTAATGAGAAAACAAGACAACTAAATGACTAATGAAAAAAAGGGCTATTGGATATGCATGTATAAAAGAATATTCGAAATAAAGATGAAATATGACGAATTTAAAAACAGGTAAAGCTGTGATAATTATATTCTCGCACTGAAAAATTAATTGTGAATGGTAATAAGAAAAGTTTCAGTTATTTAATTAACAGTAATTGTTGAAAATTTTTTGGAATAAATACATAACAAGAGTTGCAAAGAAATTCCAGAAACTAAATGTTTTGCTATTAGGTGTAAAATGTAGTATGTATGAAAGTTGCACTAAAAAGTGAATTCTTGACTCATATAGGAAAAAAATTAGGACTGAAAAAACTGAAAATAAGGAAATGAAAGAATCCAAAAATTCCTTAGATAAAATAATTAACATTTTGAGAAAGGAAAATTTTGTAATATAATGACGAAAGATTTAACGAAACCTGTTCTAAATAAATGCACCAATGAAGAGTTCAATTTATTTTACAAAACGACTTGTTTTTTTTTTTTTTTGTTTTTTTTTTTGAAAATGAATAT
This sequence comes from Armadillidium nasatum, assembly GCA_009176605.1. Taxonomy (NCBI): domain Eukaryota; kingdom Metazoa; phylum Arthropoda; class Malacostraca; order Isopoda; family Armadillidiidae; genus Armadillidium; species Armadillidium nasatum. The sequence continues at coordinate 197,021 of SEYY01012824.1, forward strand.
TCGAAGTATTTGAAATTAATTTTCTGTGAATTTGCAAAGTGAGATTTTTTATCGAATAATAAAAAGAATTACATGGCAAGAAAGTCGAAATTCTTCCATTTCAGAGTATCAATTTTAATAAATTGTAGTCACTCTATATTCAAATGAACGAAATAATATTAATCAAACATAGCTAAAAAGAAATAAGAAACACAGCTGGTTTATCAGATGTTTAACACCTGAATAATAATAGTAAATTATTTTCATGTCGTATTCGTGTTGCCTTCGTCTTAACAAAAAAAAAAAAATAAAAATAAAAAAAAAACGCTCTTTGATATTAGTTGATTATTTCTGTAGTGTAAGAACACTTTAGAAAAATAACTTCTTTCCTGAAAAAAGAGCTCCCAATTTGTTACACAACAATTACTTTAATTTTAATTGTCTTTAACAGTTTCAATTTTTTATTAAATTACAATTAAACTACGATTGGTACAGAAATTT
>SEYY01012824.1:200000-202749 GCA_009176605.1 Armadillidium nasatum
AGTCTCGGGTCAGAAAGTTGGACAGAGAAAGGATGAGACTGTGTAGAAAGTCGAGTCGCACGAGCCCTTCTCAGTGGAGGAGGTATGCGACGAGAGAGTTCAGAAGAGCAGTGTCTATTGTAATAGCGATAGTATAGAGAGAGTGACGCAACAGTTCGACGGGCAGAAAGAGATTGAAGAGAGTTAGTAAGAGCAGGAGAGTTAATGAGACGAAATGCCCTAGACTCCACCTTCTCTAGGAGAGCTGTATGTGTGGAACCACCCCAGATGTGCGAAGCATACTTTATACAGGGGCGAACAACACCCCTATACAGAGCAAGCAACTGGGGTGGAGTGAAGAAATACTGAAGGCGCCTCAGAACACCTAACCTCTTAGAAGCTTGTTTAGAAAGAGAGGTAATGTGATCTTTCCAAGAAAGATCACGAGAAAAAGAAACACCAAGAATATTAAGAACAGATGAAGGTCTGAGCTGAGTGTTTTCGAAGAGATATCATAGTTGTGTGGAAGATTGTGTCGAGTAGAGAGATGGAGGAATTGAGTTTTGGTGACATTGAAAACAACCATGTTCTCTCTGCCCCAATTAGAAATACGGGATAGATCAGAGGTCAGCTGCTCCAAGGCAACCCTCCTTGCGTCTAGTAACTGTTGTTGAGAGGGGCGCCTTTCAAATTGAAAAGAGTAATGAAGGGTGGAGTCATCAGCATAGGAGTGGATAGGAGATGAAGTAACAGAGAGAAGGTCATTAATGAAAAGTAGAAAAAGTGGTTGGGGATAGTACAGATTCTTGAGGAACACCACTATTAATAGATTTAAAGGAAGAACGGTGGCCGTCTACAACTAGCTGCTATAGAACGACCGGAAAGGAAATTAGAGAGAAGGTCACAGAGAGAAGGATAGATTCCGAAAGAGGGAAGTTTGGAAATCAAAGATTTGTGCCAGACTCTATTGAAAGCTTTCGATATGTCTAGCGCAACAGCAAAAGATTCACCGAAATTCCGAAGAGCGGAAGACCAAGAGTCAGAGAGAAGGGAAAAAAGATCACCAGTAAAGCGTTTCTTACGAAAGCCATACTGGCGATCAGAGATAAGATTAGAAGAATTGAGATGTTTCCAAATCTTCCTGTTAAGGATAGATTCGAAAACTTTAGAAAGAACGGTGGTTAAGGAAATGGGACGATAGTTAGAGGGTTGAGAGGGGTCCCCCTTCTTCGGCACAGGCTGAATGAGCGCACGTTTCCAGCAAGAAGGGAAGGTTGAAGTAGAAAGACATAGACGAAAAAGTTTACCAAGGCAGGGTGCAAGCTCGGAAGCACAAGTTTTGAGAACCACAGGAGGGATACCGTCAGGACCGTATGCCTTTTTATTGTTAAGCTCAGAGAGAGCAGATGTGACGTCTTTAGAAGAAATTATAATTTTTGGCATAAATGAGTTATAGGGGGTTGAAGGAGAAGGAACAGCTCCGGAATCGTCTAAGGTTGAATTGGAAGCGAAAGCTTGAGCGAAGAGTTCAGCTTTAGAGGAAGGCAAAACGGCAGTTGTACCGTCAGAAGATATAAGAGGAGGGAAAGAGGAAGAAGCAAAGTTAGAGTTGACATTTTTTGCAAAATGCCAGAAAGGGCGGAGGGAAGTAGAACAAGAAAGATTGTTGCATTTTATTCGGAGAAAGGAGTTTTTTGTATTACAAAGAATAGATTTTGCACGATTCGGGATGAAATATAAGTTGCATGAGTTTCAGAATATATATATATATATATATATATATATATATATATATATATATATATATATATATATATATATATATATATATATATATATATATATTATATATATATATATAATATATATATATTTATATATATATATATATATATATATATATATATATATATATATATATATATATATATATATATATATATATATATATATATATATATATATATATATATATATATATATATATATATATATATATATATATATATATATATATATATATATATATATATATATATATATATATATATATATATATATATATATATAATATATATAATAATATATAGTATTTTAAAACTGGAGAAAACACAGCTAAAGAAAATTAATAAAACTGGAGTTAAATAGACAGAAGACACAGAGAAACAGATAAATACATACGAATGGAGAGAGAGAGAGAGAGAGAGAGAGAGAGAGAGAGAGAGAGAGAGAGAGAGAGAGAGAGAGAGAGAGAGAGAGAGAGAGAGAGAGAGAGAGAGAGAGAGAGAGAGAGAGAGAGAGAGAGAGAGAGAGAGAGAGAGAGAGTGAGGGAGATGGAGATGTAGAGGCAGAGAGAAAGCCTTAAAGGAAAATTTTGTCTCTTTTTGAAAATCGAGTTTAAAAAATTAATCATAGAATAGTGACACTACAAAAAAAAAAAAAAAAAAAAAAAAAAAAAACAATTGTTTCTTTACTTTTTATATCATCAAAACAAAATTAACCGAACTTATAATTGTGTTACTTGGTTTACGACACCAATTTTCGAGTTATTTTCTTGTTACGTTCTTCTTATTTGTTCTTGGCTACGCTCTTCCTTCACTTCAAATTCAGCTGACGAAGACTTTTTTTTTTTTTTTTTTTTTTGGTGAGGGGAAGGGGCTGAGGGGAAGGGGAGCCGAAATTATTGCATTTTATGCTTGACCTGAATTAAAAATAAATGAAGAAAGGGAATGAAAGAATTTTTCTTTTTTTTTTAATAAATAGTAAATAA
>SEYY01012825.1:0-7500 GCA_009176605.1 Armadillidium nasatum
CCCTTAATACTCTGCAAAACACTATCATAATTCCTTACGCAGAATCACTTACATCCTTACGTTTTTCCATCTATACATTGTGCAATTTACATTTGATCTTTTCTTTCTATGATAAATTATTCAAAACCCTTACTGTAAATAATACGACATTCTCTGAGAAGATTGGAGGAGTCTACACGATCCCTTGTAAATCTTGCCATCGTTCATACTTTGGTGAGACCTTGATATCTTTGCGTTTCCGGTTAGACCAGCATAAAGCAGAGGTAAAAAGATGCAATGTTAGCAATGTAATTTTTTTGTACATTGCAGAACGTCATCATCAGATAAATTGGAATGACGCCAATTTTTTTTTTTTTTTCGAAAACAAAAAATTTAAATAGATTAATTGTCCTTTTTTTTTTTTTTATTAAAAACTTACATAATTTTAAAACATCATACGGTTTTTTTCGAGATGGATACATACTTAGTCAGATATTTAAAAACTTTTGGCAAAATATTTTCATTTCTTGAACTATGACCAAGTTCAAGAATTAATAGTTGGCTGAGGCGGATAATCTTTTTTTTCTTATCCTTTAACTCAGTATTGTCTGAAGAGGGAAGTGAGTCACAGTCTTCCGTAACGTGACAGTTGTTTTAACCTTCTACTTTTGTTGTCTTTTTTACTTCAATTGTTATTCCTGTTTTGGTGTTTTATTTTTTATTATTTTATTAAGTGGTTTTAAATTCACGATTAACATAGACCGGAATACGAGAGAGTTAGTGTTCCTAAAAGATAATATATTATTTTTCAGATGTGTTTTTACTACAATTGACTACAGGACTGGAAAGCGCGACAAGAGTTACGAACCTTTGAAGACACTTCGGAAGTATCGTTGTACCGACGGTGAAAGTGCTCCCTTGTTTGGTGTTAATCTCAGTGTCGATCGAGTCGGAAAGGTCAAGGCTGGGGACGATGTTTACGTCCTTAGGACGTGATTCGATCCTGAAATTGGGTCAGGTTAGGTTAGGTTTAACTTTTGTCAGGCATTATAACGGTTATTGAAGGGTTTGGATCTTTCACTTATATAATTATAATCAGTGATTGGAATTTTTTAACTGTCAAATTGTTTTTTTTTTTGTGTGTGTGTGTGTGTATTCAATGTATTTTAAGCGTTTGTTGGTGCTATTATTATTTTGAAGAATATATAGAAAATATTCAGTATATTTGTAATGATTTTAAGAGGCATTGGGCTACTTTATTGATGGAGATTTGTTGAAATGAAAAAAAAAATCTTCAGAATTGGAAGAGAAAATTAACAAATACGTGAAAATGGTACTGAAGGAGAGGTGAAAGTATGGAAATGGCTAACTAACAAAGAAACTGTAGTTTATGAGAGGAGTATAAACTAAACTGTTCGGATCCAGTTTATTAATTTTTTTTTGTTCTGTTTTTGAGCACACCTCACCAACGAAGGTCATAGTCCGTCCTTAGAGGCAGACAAAATACTGACCTTTAGACCAATCACAAGTTCAAAGCAAATTTACTCCTCTCGAGTAATAACACAAACATGCATCGCACTTGTCGTACCTCTTTTTTTTTCAAAGCTATGTCGATTTCTCTCAAAATTATCGTCCTCTTTTCGTTTTATCTTTGGGCAAAATTCTCGCAAAATTTCTTTAATTAAAAAGTATCTCTCACGTAGAGAGGTATTAATGCATATTTTTTAAGTGGATTGGAATAATGCAGCTCATTCTTTGCATTTACTGCACGGACCGGGGACCAAGTAAGCTAATTGGAGAAAGACTGGTTAAAAATTAGCAGTGTCAGCAAGTATTGAGAAATCATTATTATTTTTTTTTTTTTTCACCACCAAAATATGAAGTGTTCCTATTACCTTAACAGAAATAGAGACCTAAATGTATTGGTAGACGAGTCTTTACATATATTAATTTTAAGGCATGTGATTCGCGGGACGGAAAAAAATACCATTTCTTTCCAAGCCACACCAAAAATTGCACCTAACCTTTAAAATATTTTATATATATTCTAATTTGCTTGGATGCTTACTAACATATCATACGTCAATCATCGGAGTAACTGGTTTGATACCTCGCCATATTTGTGTCAAATTATTGAATTAAGTTTACTATTTATTTTTTTTTGGAAGGGGGAAATAGATAGTTAACTTAATTGGGAAGGGTGGAAATAGAAGTTAACTTTATTTTTATTGGTTTTAGGTATTAAGAACTGTCAATACCAAATATAAGTTTATCACCGGTATCGGCCAAAAAATTTGGTATCTATCCCAGTTTTATTAAAATTTGTAAATTTTTTTTTATGAATTAAAAATTTTTGTAAAAATAAATATTAATGACTTTTCATTTACCTTGATGGATTGTAACAAAAATAGGTGCGGAGCAGTTTTTTTTTTTTTTTTTTTTTTTTTTTTTTTACAAGGATTAAAAGACCTCTAAAAATGGGTAACTTCCAATTAAAAACGAGGTACTTGATAGATGCTGCCCAGCAAAAAATTTTCATTGGTTCTTATAAAATTTCCTACAGGACCCGTATGTTAAATTATGAACTATTACCTTTAAACCATCATGTATATATGCAATGTATTTACAACTTAACACAAACTGTAAACTACGCATCATATTTGAATATATTCCTAACCTGATATTTCTGGCAAATAAAGTCTCTCTCACGCCATCAATTGAGCTTGAAACGAATTGCATAGGAAACTGACGTACGTAAATATTTCCTATAGGGACCATTAAAACCAATGAAAATTCCTATGGGGCATTTTTTGCTGGGTGAAAATGTACCACTTATAAAAAGTAATTATCAGGAGTTTGAGAGATACAAGTTTTAAAATACTTTATTTTAAATAAATAGAAAGTTACTATATTTATATACCCATACCCGCTACCCCGTGCCCCACCCATTAAACATTCAAAAATATTTACCCAACTGCTGTCCACTATGTGGAAAAGAGAGGGGGGATCGGGGGTATGTGATCCCAGTATTCAATACTTATCCCTCCCCCCATTAAATATAAAATCCAAAATTATTGCACAATTAAATAAATTCAAAATTTAAAAACATCAAATTAAAATTTTTTGTACTTTAAATTTTGTAATTTTTGTTTTTGTTTATTCAAATTGCTATGCAAAGTAATTATTATTAAATTTTTTTATTATTATTTTATTATTATTATTTTTTTCATTATTATCTTTGTTGAATGGAATTTTTGTACATTTTTTTCCCCCAATAGAGGTCCAAGTCAAAAGGTTTGAAATCTGCAAAGAAAAATTAAATAAAAGGATAGTGATATAATAAATAATAATAATAAAGGTTAAAACTTGGTTAATATTGGTGGTTAGGTTTAAATTGATGGTTTGGTGATTAAATTGAAGGAATGAATAGGAGGTCTGTAAGTGACCCGAAGTCCTTGATGAGAGACCTGTGTGGAATTGTACTCTTTAATATAATGTAACTATTATTGTAGGGCCTTCAGGAAGAGTTGGTAAAGAGAGATTGGTGAATGTGTGAGGAATAATGATGATATAAATCCTAAACACAATAAAAGAAAAATGGGCTTTTCAAATGGAGCAAATCTCTGTTAAAGATGCAGTGAAAAGAAAATAAGAATTGAATGTGCCATTCTTTGAGTAGTTTTTGTTAAGACTAAGAAATAGTAGGCATTGATTGGACCTCAAGAGCTTCCAACCAAGGGTACCTCTTTTAGGGGTGAAAATTTTCCGGTAACCTTTTTTTTTCCTTCTGCAGTTTTTAAGTAAAATCTTTGCTGATTCCAAATCTGTAATTAGGTTTTCCTAATTCCAAATGGTTACAGAGATATGACTACTCAAAAAAATCTTAAAGGGGGACCCTCTAACCTAAGGACACCAAATTTAGGGGGGGGGGGGAATGTTATTTTTTAACTAGTTTTTAAGCAAAATTTTGCTGATTCCGAATCTGTAATTAGTTTTTCATAATTCCAAACGGTTCCTGAGGAACTTTTCAAGTAACTCATGTCGAATGACATTGAATCTGGCGGCATATGGCAACGCAAATATAAATTTTTTTTTTAAACAAATTTTTTTAGATATTTTTGTAGAAAATGATTTCCTGATTCTAACTATGTAATTAGTTTATTCATAATTCCAAATGGTTACCGAGATATAACCACTCAAACACAGAATATACTTTATAAATTTTTTGAAAGCACTTTTCACAGAAAAAAAGTTCCCCCCCCCCAAAAAAAAAAACCTGCTAAAGCAATTTTTTTTTTCCAATTCTGTTTTTGAATTAGAGACAGAGGAAAATATATACAAAATATGATCACCAAAAATATTCACGAAGTCAAAAAATTTAAAAAAAATATTCACGAAGTCAAACATTTTTAATTAAAAAAATGAAAATTTCAAAATTTCCGATGAATTTGGGCAAGATTTAAACCATCTAAGCCGCCACCAATTATCAAAATATTATATTCATTTGATTGCTACATATATCTCCAAAAACTTCAAAAAAGAAAAGTAAAAAAAATTATAAAATTATATATATTTTATGAAAGATTTAGTAAAAAAAAAGTCAAAATGGGATTTTGAACCCCTATATTAAAAAAAAATCACTCCAACAATTTGTCTCAGACAATATGTTTATTAATGTTTACCCTTTCAAGTCATTCTCTTTTCATGTCCATAAAATATGATTTTCTTTCCCGTTGGAAGACCCTGATTAAATGAGAAGAAAGATCAATAAGTATCTTTACATTTAACATTTGTGTTAAAATAGCCTATGTTAAATATGATGAAATTAAGAATATATGAGACTAGAAGGAGGCTTTGGTAGAACCGTTGAAGTACAGAACAAAGCAGTAAGTTACATAAGAATATATGAGACTACAAGACTTTGGTAGAACAATTGAAGTACAGAACAAAGCAGTAAGTTACATAAGAATATATGGAACTACAAGTAGGCTCTGGTAGAACCGCTGAAGTACAGAACAAAGCAGTAAGTTACATAAGAATATATGGAACTACAAGACTTTGGTAGAACAATTGAAGTACAGAACAAAGCAGTAAGTTACATAAGAATATATGAGACTTCAAGTAGGCTCTGGTAGAACCGCTGAAGTACAGAACAAAGCAGTAAGTTGCACATAAGAATATATGAACTACAAGACTTTGGTAGAACAATTGAAGTACAGAACAAAGCAGTAAGTTACATAAGAATATATGAGACTTCAAGTAGGCTCTGGTAGAACCGCTGAAGTACAGAACAAAGCAGTAAGTTACATAAGAATATATGGAACTACAAGACTTGGTAGAACAATTGAAGTACAGAACAAAGCAGTAAGTTACATAAGAATATATGGACTTCACTACAAGACAGAACAAAGCAGTAAGTTACATAAGAATATATGTAGACTTTGGTAGAACAATTGAAGTACAGAACAAAGCAGTAAGTTACATAAGAATATATGAGACTTCAAGAACCGTTGAAGTAAGTACAGAACAAAGCAGTGAGTACAGAACAAAGTACAGTAAGTACATAAGATTACATCTTTTGTGCATAACATGAGTATTTTGATCCAAGGTGGGAGGAAATACCTTAAGTAGAGAAGGTAAACCAAGCCTAAATTTAAGAGTAAGAAGTCAGAACAAAGCAGTAGTACTTATATGGACTTCAAGGAGAACCGAGTACAGAACAAAGCAGTAAAGAGAGCTACTAAAGATAGTAATATAAGAATATATGAAAAGGGATTTGACCAAGGAATATATGAGACTTCAAGTATAATAATATTATAATTATAATAATTATACGGAGTAGGCAAAGCAAAAAAAGAAAAGTCTAAGTAAGAGTACGATAGAAAAATAATTATAAAATAATTATAAAATAAAATTATATCAATATTTAATATTAAACAGAAGAGATCCTACGTACTTTCTAAATCAGGATGCTTAGTGTCCCTCTCGTAGAACAATATCCCTTCACCTGAAAAAAAGAAAAACAAGAGTTTTTTAAAAAATAAATAAATAATAGTTTTAAAACATCAGTTGCTAGCCTTGAATGTGGATGAATGTGGTGATTTTTCTTACTTGTGAATGAAAATGAATAAAACCTTCCATGAAGATGAAAACGAAGACTAGAATCTTCACTGAAGATGAATCTTAAGATGAAAGACGAAGACTAGAATCTTCACTGAAGATGAAGATGAAAACGAAGACTAGAATCTTCACTGAGGATGAAAATGAAAACTAATCTTCGTTATGGATGGAAATAAGGATTAGATTCGTCCTTGGATTAAAAGGAAGACTAGAATCTTCACCGAGAATGAAAATGAAAACTAATCTTCGTTACAGATGAAAATAAGGATTAGATTCGTCCTTAGGTTAAAAGGAAGACTAGAAATCTTCCTTGAGGATGAAGACTAAAATAGGAATCTTCCTTATGGATGAAAATAAAAACTAGATTGTTCACTGACAAAAATGAATTGTATAGTCTTCACAAAGAATGAAAATAAAGGCTAGAATCTTCTTCGAGGACGAAGATAAAAACCAGAATCTTCCTCAACAACGAAATGGACTCTTCTTGTATATGGCAAACCAAGTCCGAATGACGAACATTCGTCAAAATGACCGATCAACTCATACGGTGTTCGCCAAACATTATACTACAAATCTTTTGACGTGATTTTCCCGACAAATGAAAAATATTTGGCGTATATCAACCAAACACGAATAACAAACATCCACCCCCAAGAGATGACCCATCCAAATATTCGTCCTCAGATTTTTCATTTTAAAAAAAAGTTTGGCAAACACCGAATGTGTGTGTATAGCAGTATTAAAAGAAAGTTGACGCATACATGATGAATCTTCACACAAACAAACGCCTTACTGTCTTCACATACAAATATTTTAGAAAGCTTGGCACATCAGTTAAGGGTGGGGGAGCGGGGGTAGCATCAGTTAAGGGTGGGGGAGGTAGTTTAAAGTCCGAACACATGACAACGTTAACGTTAAAAAAAAATAAACAACAACAACAACAACAGATTCTGTCATTTAACTCCTTAAATATATATTATATAATATATATATATATATAATATATATATATATATATATATATATATATATATATATATATATATATATATATATATATATATATATATATATATATATATATATATATATATATATATATTACAGCACTAAATCTCCCCTAACAACACAAAACTTATTGCAATAACCACCACCTACAAATTCAACTACTATTAAAAATGTGGGTAGTGTCAACTTACCTCTATTATCGGCCGCATTTTGCTTACCCTCGTCGTATTCTTTCCTCACACGGTCCCAAGCTATAAAATATATAATAATAATAATAATAATAATAATAATAATAATAATAATAAATAAAAATAATAATAACGCTTATCTAACATTGAAAAAAAAAACCAAACCTTTCTAATTCCTTTCTAATAGAGCGGCAAAAAAAAAAAA
>SEYY01012826.1:0-12500 GCA_009176605.1 Armadillidium nasatum
ATAATAATAATAATAATAATAATAATAATAATAATAATAATAATAATAATAATAATCTTTAGTCTCTAGTAATTTATTCAGTTAAAAATTTCAATGAAAACAAACATTGTATACTTTATATATATTGATATAAAAAACCGAAATGGGCCTCGGGGGAGGGAGAGGGGTAGGGGTAGGGGGAAGGGAGGGAGGAGGAGGAGGGGGACGAACTCGTCCTTTGAACCCATTTAATTTTTATCGATAATAATAATAATAAAAACAAATATTAGATACTTAGAATTTTAAAATGTATTTCATATTATAATCGTATATCTTAATTTAAATCTATTGTTTCAAATATTATAATAAGAATGAAAATACAAGAAAACAATGACAATAACAATGAGAATACTGAAATAATTGTTAGCTAATAATTATTATAATGATAAATATAGTAAATAATAATAATAATATTATTATTAATATTATTATTATATTAATAGCCACATTAATAATAACAATAACAATAATATTATTAACAGTAATAAATATTTTATAATAATCATAATAATAAAAATAATAATAATAACAATAATAAAAATAAAAGCAATAATAATAATAATAATAATAATAATAATAATAATAAATAATAATAATAATAATAACTAACATTAGTAAATTAAATAATATTGTTAATAAAAATAATAATAATTTTAATAATCAAATGAATAGTAATAATACTAAGAATAATAATAGAGATATTATTCGAAACAATAATAGTAGTAACAGAATTTGTGATTTTGAGTCATTGGTCAGGTCAGGTCAGGTCAGGTCAGGTGTCTTCTTTAGTATTTTGATTTCAAGTGATTTTTAACATGTTTACGAAATGTAGGAAGTGTTGCTAATTCTTGTATGTGTTTAGGAATAATATTATTAATAAAAATAATAATAACAATATTTATAATTAAGTGAATAGTAATAATATTATTCCATTTTTCAATGTCATTGTATGATATAGATCTCAGAGATTTAGTTAGTGTGTAATTGGTTTTCTTTAGTGTATGTTAGTTGGTGTTGAACAAATTTTCTATTTTTCTTATTTATTAAATTTGTCAGTAATTCATTTGACATTCCGCTTATCACTTTGAAAATGTGGTTAGTCATCTTGAGACTTAGCCTTTTTGGAAGTTCGAGTATGGGTAATTTTTTGAAAAGTGGGTTTGTATGTTCATAGTAATTTCGTGATCCAGATATTATACGAATTATTTTTTTTATGTACTGTTATTAAGGGTTGTAGCTGGTATACACCTGCCCATCCACATACCGGAAGATTTTACAGGAAGCGTGGGTAAACAAGGCTGCAATATAGATTTTTATTTTTAGTATATATTTTGGATTAAAGTTTTTTATATCTTTAGGAACGCATGGGCAACATAGGCAAGTTTGCTAATAAGACTATTTTATGCTGTTTGAAGGAGAGTTTCTCATCGAAAATATTTCGATTTACGATTGTATCTCTTGTCATGATATTAAGCTTTATGGGAGTTTTAAAGTTTGTCATTATACTGTTTTTTGTTGTTGTTTTTTTTTGTAGATTCAGGAAAGGCCTGTTTGCCTGTACTCATGTTGCACCATTTCCTATAATACATTATTTACTTTTGGGTGTATGGTATCAATATTACGATCTGTTATTAGAATTGAGGTATCATCAGCGTATTGAGAATGAAAAGAATTATGACAGTAATAGAAGTCATTATAATATATGTTAAAGAATAGTGGACTCCAAATAAATCCTTGAGGTACCCCTTGAGGAATCGGAAAAAGTGAGGATGATATATCTCCTAATTTTACGTATTGTATTCGACCAGATGAAACAGATAAAAGGTTATTGAGTCTTTCGAGAAGCCACGTTTCTCGAATTTCAGTACGAGTAAGCTGAGCTGTGCCGAATAACATCGAATACTTTTCAAAATCTAAAAGTCATAGTAGTATGCGTGTTTGTTTGTCGTTTATAATAATAATAATAATAATATAATATTAATAATAATAATAATAATAATAATAATAATAATAATAATAATAATAATAATAATAATAATAATAATAATAATAATAATAATAATAATAATAATAATAATAATAATAATAATAATAATAATAATGTAATTAAAATTATTAATAATAATAATAATAATAATAATAATAATAATAATAATAATAATAATAATAATAATAATAATAATAATTCATATATAATGTAACTTCATTTGCTAGAAAAAATTTTACGAGACAGAAAGTGTGTTGTTCCTTTTTTTTATCTGTCTGTGTGTGTGTATGTGTTTGTGTGCGTGTGTGTGCGTGTGTGTGTGCGTGTGTGAGTGTGTGTGTGTGTGTGTGTGTATGTGTGTGTATTTATGGCTTTTTACACAGTCTGATAATCTTTAAGATTATGCCTAAATATTGACTTTTTAAACTTTCTTCCTATTACTTATTATTATTATTATTATTATTATTATTATTATTATTATTATTATTATTATTATTATTATTATTATTATTATTATTATTATATATTATTATTATTATTATTATTATTATTATTATTATTATTATTATTACATTATCATATTTTACATTTTATTATTACTATTATCATTATTAATTATAATTAAATATTATTAATTATTAATTAAATATTATTATTATTATTATTATTATTATTATTATTATTATTATTATTATTATTATTATTATTATTATTATTATTATTATTATTATTATTATTACTATCATTATGTTATTCCTTTTATTATCATCATCATTAGTATTAATTTTTATTATTATTATTACATTTAATATCAGTATTACCATTATTATTATTATTAATATTATTATACTTTATTATTATTATCATTGCTATTAATTTTTATTATTATTATTATATTTAATATCATTATTATCATTTATTATTATTATTATTATTTTAATTATATGTCATATTTTATTATTTATTATTTATTGTTAATATTATTATTTTTATTATAATTACTACTAATTTTTATCTTTACTATAATAATGATATCTAATAATATCAGTATTACCATTATCATTATTATTATTATTATTATTATTATTATTATTATTATTATTATTATTATTATTATTATTATTAAAATTAATTAAGATTTTATCATGGAGGAAATTTTAAATTTCTTCCTAGTGAAGATAATGAAAAAAATATTTTTAAATTATAACTGTTGATCAAATCATATAAATAATTTTCACGTCAGAGTCTGATATATATATATATATATATATATATATATATATATATATATATATATATATATATATATATATATATATATATATATATATATATATATATATATATATATATATATATATATATATATATATATATATATATATATATATATATTTACAACAACTTTTTTCACAATCGTGGGGTGGTGCTTGCCTCAGGCTACATCCTTTCAAACACTCACCCCTTCACCAATCTTTTCCATTCATTTCTATTCACCGTCAACCGCACACTCTCCTAATTCATCTCTTTATCCCTTAACAGCTCCTTTGTATTAGTCATCCAACTTCCCCTCTATCTCCCTATATCTCTTACACCCTCCACTTCTGAAACAAATAACTTTTTAGGCATTCTCTCTTCATTCATCCTATAAATATGTCCAAACCATCTCAGCATGCTTTGTTCAGCTCTCTCAACCAAGCTCTTTCTCCTTCCACATATTTCCTTTATTCTAACATTCCTGACTTTATCCCCTCTATATACCAACACCACAAACTGCTCTCAGATCTTTCATTTCGAAAACTTCTATTTTTTATTTCTTCCTTGCGTTCAATCTCCATACTTCTCTCCCATACATAACCACCGGTATACAACAACAGTCAAACATTCTCACCTTTACTTCTTTATGTGACCTTCCTCTACTCTAAATATCTCTCAAATCACCCAACACCTTCTCCCCTTCTCTTATTCTATGACCAACTAACTTCATCACTCATACCAACGTCTTCCTCTCCAAAAATCACCCCCAGATTCTTAAATAAAGTGACTCACTCCAATCTCTCTCTCTCTCTCTCTCTCTCTCTCTCTCTCTCTCTCTCTCTCTCTCTCTCTCTCTCTCTCTCTCTCTCTCTCTCTCTACTCTCTCTTATTTATAATTTGTAAATTAACTCCCTCATCCACACCCTCTCCCCTCCCCCATTTTTCATCCACAACAGTATTTTCTAGGTAGGTTCTACCTAGGGTTCACATAAGGGCTCGAGCCAAAGCCTTGAAACACGTGACTTTCTCACTCTACCATTATGCCACAACTTCAAAATAAAATGGGGGAAATCATTTCTCTTATTTTCTCATTCTAGACTCTGTTGAGGAGAAAAATACTTCTTTACTATATGCATCTATTTATGAATTTCCTTTGATAGGAACGTTGCATACCTTGATTGATGGATAATGAAAGCACACACACACACACACACACACACACACACACACACACACACACACACACACACAGATGCAACTTTGCAGTTTTAGCAAGTAGGATGCCTATTGCAGCGTTTCAAACTATTGCATTAAATTTGGTAAGATTTGCTGGATGGATAATTATTTTTAAAATAGTATTATCTTTCAATTTGTGACTGGGATGGGACAGCCAATTATATGCCCATGCAACTTATTATTTTTTTACATTCTTCTAATGTAATTAAAATAAACTAGTAGTTTTATGAATTTATAAAAACTAAATTAAAAATAAAATAGTTATTTATATAATTTTTGTTTTCTGTATTTAAATAGAAAACAAATTTAAAAGGTAACTAAACTATTATTAAAAAAATCTGTTTATAATTATTTTGTTAATTAAAATTATTTTTTTTAATTTATTTTGAATAATATTATATATATATATATATATATTATATATATATATATATAATAATATATATAATATATATATTATATATATATATATATATTATATATATATATATTATATATATATACAGAGGTGGGCAGTAACGCGTTACATGTAACGGCGTTACGTACGGGCGTTACAAATGTAACGAGTAACGGTAACGCTTCAAAGGGTTTTAAAATGTAACGCTGTAACGGTAACGCTACCCATTTTTACAAATATAACGGGTTTTTCCGTTACTCGTTACATCCTACACACGAAACTCCACTGTGTTGACATTTTTGTTTATTTTTATTTAAACGAATTTTAATTTTTCAAGATTTTTAAATATATATATATATATATATATATTATATATATATATATATATATATATATATATATATATATATATATATATATATATATATATATAATATATATATATATATATATATATATATAATATATATAATAATATATATATTATATATTATATATATAATATATATAATATATAACACGTCTTGTGAATCTTGAATCTCCTAACTTCGATGTTCTGTGGCTTCAATAATCTTGTGCTTCTGCTACTGTTCTCCTAATAGAACAGATTTTTCTACCTTTTTTGAGTACCTAAATACTTCTCACGAGACTGTTACATCTTCGCATCCAAATACTGAGGTCCACTATTTAGGTGATTTCAACGTACACAACACTGAATGGCTAGGTCTCATACCGATTCAGGGGAGAGGAGGCCGAATCATTCAGCATTCTCAACGATCTGGAGCAACTGATTAAAGAACCAACACACATTCCAGATCGTCAACCAATTCTTGAACACTCTTGGTTTATGCTTCACTACTAGTCCTTCTCTCTATAAATATGCTATCTTCGCACCTATTGGTAACTCCGGCCACAATCTAATTTGTCTTAATTTTCATGTTTTCTCTCCAACTGCTCCACCCTGCCCTAAGCGTATCTTCTGGCACTTTGATCGGGCTGACTGGGGGGCTTTGCGTTGCTTCTACGCTAACTATCCTGATTGACTGCTTTGTCTCTGGAGACGCTTCGGTCTCTGCCGATAAGGTGGGGGCCGTAATCGTTGATGGGATGAGCAGGTTCATTCCTTCTTCAACTAAATCCTTCTCTCCTCAAAATCCATGGTTCGATCGCGCTTGTTCTCGTGCCATTCAGGCTAGAGACATTGCGTATCGACAGTGGAAAAATTCTCCTTCTCCTATCACTCTAGCTAATTTTCATTCAGATCGGAATCGTTGCAGGGATATTCTTCGACGAGCAAAGCAGACTTTCACCAAACGAAGGTGTGCTGAGCTCCTAAATTCTCCTACTGAAAATCTTTTGGCCTCTTGCCAAAAACATCTCCAACAATTTCTGTAAATCTTCCTTTCCTCCTCTTATTCGCTCTGATGGTTCTGTTGCTAACACTCCAACTGAAAAGGCTAATCTCTTCGGCCTCCTATTCTCCTCTAATTCAACCTGGACGACTCCGGCAATCCTCCTCCTACTTCTTCTCCTCTCAGAGGTCCCTTGCCTTTGCCTGTGATTTCATTTGACCAGGTGCATGGGCTTCTGAAGTCTATGAACGTTAGGAAGGCAAGCGGCCCGGATGGCATTCCTCCCTGAGTTTTAAGGGAGTGTGCTCTGAGCTGGCTCCGTCCCTCGTTCAACTTTTCTCTCTATGCCTCAATACTAGTACTTTCCCTCAGTGTTGGAAGCGCGCAATAGTCCAACCTATTCCGAAGAAAGGTAGCCGCTCTGATCCTTCCAACTATCGCCTATAGCTCTCACTTGTATTCTGTCTAAGATCTTTGAAACCCTTCTTAACTCTCACTTCTTAGATCATCTGGAATCTCATCCCTTCTTTCTGATCATCAGTATGGTTTTCGTCGTTCGATGTCTTCTGGTGATATACTTTCCTATCTCACAGATCTATAGTCTTCTGCCTTAGGACCATGGGGAGACTTGCGTGGTGGCGCTTGACATATCTAAGACGTTTGACCGGTATGGCATGCGTCACTGCTTTCCAAGCTCCCCTCCTTTGGGTTTCCTCCTTCTCTTTGCTTACTTATGTCTAGTTTTCTTTCTAATCGTTCCATTTCGGCTGTTGTTGATGGAGCGACTTCTTCTTCCTTTCCTGTCAATAGTGGTGTTCCTCAGAGTTCTGTCTTGTCTCCTACTCTATTTTACTTTTCATTAATGATCTTCTCAGCTGTCATATAACCCCTATGCATTCATATGCCGATGACTCACCCTCCATTCTTCCACTCATTTCAAATCTGCTCCTTCCTTTGCATCTAGAGTTGCTTCTCGTCTACATCTTTCCGATTCCATTTTTGCAGATCTGAATAGAATTTCCCAGTGGGGTCGTCTCAACCTTGTGAAATTCAACTATTTAAAAAACTCAACTTCTAGAAATCTCTCTCTCAAAGACACCTCCTAACTTTTCTATTTCTTTCGATGGTTCTCCCGTCTCTCCTGTTGACAATATAAACATCCTTGGCCTTCACATAAACAAAAAATGTCTTGGAAACCTCATATCACAATGGTTGCTAGGGCGGCCTCAAAGAAGCTGGGAGTTCTGTTTAGACTGCGAGAATTTTTTTCTTAATCGCAGTTACTCCAATTATACAAGGGTCTCATCCGCCCTTGTATGGAGTACTGCTCTCATATCTGGGGTGGCTCAGGTTTCACCCGTCTTTTGGATAGGGTTGAGTCAAAGGCTAAAAGACTTATAAACTGTCCCGCTCTTTCTAATTCTCTTGATTCTTTATCTTTGCGACGTGATGTTGGTGCCTTGTCACTTTTCTATAGGTACTACAGTGGCAAATGCTCGAGGGAACTATCCACCCGTGTACCTCCACCTTTATGGCGTCCTCGCAGCACAAGGGGTGCAATGTTCGCGCATCAATTTTGCGTGGACATAGGCAACTCCAGTCTTGTCCGCTGTGGTGCCTCTTTCTTTCCTGCCACCTCTGTCTTGTGGAACTCTCTTCCATCTCCTGAATTTCCCACTGCATTTAATCTCAATTTCTTTAAAGCCCGCGTCTGCGCCCACCTGAGAAATTTTGCGTTAGGTGGGTACTGTAGGGGTTTTTTTTTTTTTTTTCTTTTTACTTTTTTTTATTCTTTATTAATTTCCCCTCCTTGAATAGTGGCTTGGTGAGTGAAAAATAAATATATATATATATATATATATTATATAATATATATATATATATATATATATATATATATATATATATATATATATATATATATATATATATATATATATATTATATTATATATATCCTTTGTCTTTCTTTTTTAATTTTATTTATGCTCAATATGGTTACTGAAAATTATTATCATTTATTATTAAGTGATTTATGTTTAAATAGATTATTATTATTATTATTATTATTATTATTATTATTATTATTATTATTATTATTATTATTATTATTATTAGTTATATTACCTAACTTTACAATACATTATTACTGTCAATTTTTTTTATTATTACCATTATCATTATTAATATTAATAATATCTACTCTTAATACTTTGCATACCGTCCAATAAAATTAAACAATGTTGAAAGAAGATCGGCTAACTAGGGTTCAAAGTGAAGCACAATTCAGATTAATCTTCTACGTTTATTAATAAAGTAAATTATAAAAAAATTTCAAATATGGATAATATTGTATCACTAAATTCCATAAATGTATATCATTTATTGCACTAAATTTATATAATGAAACTTAAAATATATATAACAATTTTAAAAACTATATTTATATTATTTGGTCAATGATAGTAATATAAATTGCACTTTTTGAATAAAAGTTTAAAAACTGTTAGTTAATCCAATGATTTAATCGTCAGCAGTAAATATGTATACATATGTTCATGTGCGAAAACTGTAAACTAATAATTAAGCCCGAAACTGACCAAAAGTAACGCGTTACATGTAACGGCGTAACAGTAACGTGTAACGGTAACGCTCCAAAGGATTTTAAAATGTAACGATGTAACGGTAACGCTACACCTTTTCTCTCAAGTAACGAGTAACGGTAACCTACCCAATTTCATGTAACGATGCCCACCTCTATATATATATATATATATATATATATATATATATATATATATATATATATATATATTATATATATATATATATATATATATATATTATATATATATATATATATATATATATATATATATATTATATATATATATATATATATATATATATATATATATAATATATATATATATATATATATATATATATATATTATATATATATATATATATATATATATATATATATATATATATATATATATATATATATAATATTATATATATATATATATATATATATATATATATATATATATATATATATATATATATATATATATATATATATATATATATATAATATATATATATATATATACATATGCACACATCACCGTGTCTCACACAAGATTAGAGGGAAGTGTTAGTTTCAATTCCAGAATGCATAAGTAGTTAACTATCTGACTGACCTTGTAATTACATTGTATCAAGGTCATTCTGTGCCTTGCAAACTTTTATGGAACGTTCCACGTACAACCTTGTCCAAAAGTGACCTTGTCTTGCGTTAAATTACTCTCTTTCATCCATACCAATACCCAGAGGTGGGCATCGTTTCTCAAAAAAGTAATTCCGTTAGTAACAGAGTAACGGATCGGTGCCCATCTCTGCCAATACCCTTTATTTTAATAGGTTTTTTACACCATCAAACTATCCCCATAATAATAATAAAAATACCCCCATTGGGTTTGGCCTTTCCTTTTTTGTTTTTAATTCAGACATGGAACCTTCTCAGGTAGTTTCTTTTCATTCCTTCTTTGCAATTGTTCATTCCACCTCAGTACTCCTTTATTTATTCTTTCTGCCAGACATCATTCCTATAGCATCACAAAGCTCTCATCTTTACATCTCAAATTCTATCTCTTCTCAGTCTCCTTTCAGCTTAGAATTCAATGTCGACTTCTCACTTCTTCTTATGTTCCTCTCTATATATATATATATATATATATATATATTATATATATATATATATATATATATATATATATATATATATATATATATATATATATATATATATATATATATATATATATATATATATATATATATATATATATATATATATATATATATATATATATATATATATATATATATATATATATATATATAATATATATATATATATATATATATATATATATATATATATATATATATATATATATATGTTGGAAGAAAATACACTCAAGCAATTTCTCTAATACTACTCAACACAATTTCACCTTCCTCTTCTACTCCTCCAGCATTTAATAATTTTTTAATTGGTTCGCTATATCTTTCTTCTCCTTTTGTATTATCATGGGAAACACTCACGTCTAAAGTCTTAACTCTGGTTGTAGCCTCTTCCCTCTTGTTTCGAGTCTTACTGATTTTCCTCCAGAATAGTTTACTCCTTTCCCGGTAATTTGAAACCACCTTTCTACTTCACCTTTCTTCTGTCGGTCATTTTATAGCTTTCACTTTGCTTTTCATACCATTTCTCACTATATTGTATATTCCTCTCTTGTTGGGCAAATCTTTGGCAAAAAGTTAAATAAATTTCTGTCATTTTAATAGTTGCATCTAATTCTTCAGTCCTCCATTCACTACTTTTCCCATCAAACTTTTTAGCACCCCAAATTTATCTTGCAGTCACAACTTCGCTTTCATTTTCATATTCCTCTTATTCTTCTTCTATTTCCCCTTTTTTCATTGTTTCATATTTTTATCTAGGAAAAGCATTTCTTATTCTGTTTATAATATTTGTTTTCGTTTTCTAGTTTCTCTATTCTTATAACTTCTACACTCCTTCTAGATCACAATCTTTTCTTCTACATTCCTCTCACCTTTAGCTCTGTTTCTAGAAAATAGTACTCAGATATGCTTTCTGTTGTTCCCCTTTCTTATCTAACTTATCTTTCTTCATATGTTTTTAGACATACCCAATAAAGCTGTGAACTATCACCGGTCGCTTCGCTTACCTTTGAATATTTTGGTATACTTCTTTTATTAAACCATGGGTATCTTATTGACCATCTCTCCAACAGCCCGTAATTCATATAATTTCCCTATTTTCATAACTTTCAACTCTTAAAGGACCTACTGTTCCTCTTAATTCTACATACCCAGCCCTTAAATTTAGATCACCTAACAAAGACTCTATCATTGCAATTAAAACTACTGAAACATTGAACTTCTCTTACCAATTCTGCTCTCCCATACTCTATTTATATTCCTCAATTTTGTTTTTCCACCTACATTATTATCGCCATACCTTCTCTATCTCTGACTCTTTCACTCACCCTTGAAACTAGACCTCCCCTGTAGCTTTCAAAAACCATTCTCTACTACTACCTTTCAGCAAAGCCTAACTAACCCGAAGTGCAAATAACCAATCTTCTCTCCTTGCAAACTTGTCCTTCCTCTTCAGTTTTGTATTCATCATTCACGCTTCTAACATTTTTAAACAAGCGATTTTAAATACTCCATCCATATTTATTAATTTTTTTTCTTCGTCTATTATGTTATATCACTTATTTATTTATTTATTTATTTATTCATTTATTTATTTATTTATTTATTTACGGATTCTTTGCTTCCTATAAAATCCTTCAACCGCATTTAACAACAGCAAAGTAAAGAAGAAATATAATGAACCAGAGGATATAATCCAACTGTCGTTTGAGATGGACGCATTAACAACAGAAAGGTAAAGAAGAAAATATAAACTTGAGGAGGAAATGAGGAGAAGACTGAAAACTCCAACATTCTCTTCCTATAAAGTACATAACGGCTTTCGTCTGAGGGATATATATATATATATATATATATATATATATATATATATATATATATATATATATATATTATATATATATATATATATATATATATATATATATATATATATATATATATATATATATATTGTAATAGCGATAGTATAGAGAGAGGGACGCAACAAATAATAATAATAATAATATATAAAAGATTAATTAACTGTCCTCTACTTTCAAACTCTCTTGATCCCTTATCTCTGCGATGTGACGTTGGCGCACTATCTCTTTTCTATAGGTACTACAGTGGCAGGTGCTCGAGGGAATTGGCCTCCCGCATTCCTCCACCGTTGCGTCGTCCTCGTTGCACAAGGGGTGCCCTGCTTTCGCACCAATTTTTTGTGGATATAGGAAACCCCAGGCTAGCCCGTTGTGGTGCCTCCTTCTTCCCAGCCACTTCTGTTCTGTGGAACTCTCTACCATCTTCTATTTTTCCTACTGTATTTAATCTTTCACTCTTCAAGGCTTCCGTTTGTGCCCACCTGAGGGATGTGCTTTAGGTATGTGTTTGAATGAGTTTTCTTCCCCTTGTGTGTGCCCCCTCCTTGAAAAGGGCTCTGCCCGTGAGTGGTGGCGATCTGTAAAAAAAAATATATAATATTATATATATATA
>SEYY01012826.1:17500-25000 GCA_009176605.1 Armadillidium nasatum
TATTATTATTATTATTATTATTATTATTATTATTATTATTATTATTATTATTATTATTATTATTATTATTATTATTATTTGCTATTATTATTTTTATTATTATTATTATTATTATTATTATTATTATTATTATTATTATTATTATAATTATTCATTTTATTATTATTATTATTATTATTATTATTATTATTATTATTATTATTATTATTATTATTATTATTTATTATTATTTTATTATTATTATTATTATTATTATTATTATATTATTATAAATAATTATAAATTATTCTAGACAATACTGGGGCTTTCAAATGCAAGGAAGAATGTAAATATTGAGAGAGAGAGAGAGAGAGAGAGAGAGAGAGAGAGAGAGAGAGAGAGAGAGAGAGAGAGAGAGAGAGAGAGAGAGAGAGAGAGAGAGAGAGAGAGAGAGAGAGAGAGAGAGAGAGAGAATAGCAGGAGTTCTGACTACAGAGTGAATCAGAGTTGTTAAAGAAAGGTTTACAAAAGTTGTTGGAAATTTGTTGGCGAGAAAACCAGCAATTTTAAATCAGTTAAATACCTAAAGAGGTCAGAGAACATAACTTTTAGTGAGAGTTCGCTAAATTTGCCTAATACTATTCCAACAATGATTTCAACCTGAATGAAAAGTAACAAGAATGATAGGAGAACAATAGTTCTATAGATATGCATTATCTCTTGTCTGAATCATAAGAGAAAAGATGCCACTGAAACCCTGGGTTTTTGAAAAAAAAATGACAGTAAGTTGTACGTTGTCTATAGTTCAGTGGTTTTTCAACCAAGGTGTGTCCTTATTAAGAGATTTAAAAGAACACATTTCCAAATACACACTCCACTATTTTAAGACTAAGGTAATGGTCGTATCTGTACAGTAAGCAATATGCTGTATCTAATGTGAACACATTTAGTGATGTATTATTTATTATGTATTTTTATTTTATTTTAATACATTATTTTGTTATAAATGTGTTTTGCATATTTAGATTATATAGTTAGGATTTCATTAATATTTGAAGGTTGATCAATTTTTTTTTATAACTCATTGTTTTCAGAGTATTGTTATGGACACGGTTATTATACCGATACCGTTATCCATCCCTATTGTGGACACAGTATTACTTTCACTCACTCCAAAAATACATAAAAATTTTTTGTTGGTTTTGATTGACTCATTATACTCCAAAAGTACATAGAATTTTTTTTTGTTGGTCTTGGATGTCTCATTACGCTCCAAAAGTATAAAGAATTTTTTTGCTGGTTTTGAGTGACTTTTTACAATGCAAAAGTACATACAGATTTTTTGTTGGTCTTGAGTGGCTTATTACACTCCAAAAGTACACTGAATTTTTTGTTGGTCTTGAATGGCTTATTGCACTCCAAATGTACATTGAATTTTTTGTTGGTCTTGAATGGTACATTATTCTCCAAAAGTACATAGAATTTTTTTGTTGATCTTGAATGACTTATTACTACACTCCAAAGGAATATAGAATGCTTTTGTTGGTCTTGAATGACTTAGTACACCCCAAATGTATATTGAACTTTTTTGTTGGTCTTGAGTGACTCATTATACTCGAAAAAGTGCATAAAATATTTTTTGTTGCTTTGCAGTGACTCATTATACCCCAAAAATATGTAGGATTTTTTTTTGGCTGGTCTTGAATAGCTCATTACACTCCAGAAGTGCATAAAATATTTTTTGTTGGTCTTCAGTGGCTCATTATATTCCATAAGTATGTAGAATTTTTTTGTTGGTCTTGAACGGGTCATTACTTTTCACTGTACCCTCAATTTTTCTAGGACTTTTGTTACTCTAAAAAAAAATGCTCGTGTGCCATGCATTTCAATCTTCAATTTAGAGATAATGATTCATTATTATTTTCATTATTATTATTATTATTATTTATTTTGGAGTCATGAATTTTAGGTTAAATTCCTGCAGTAGTTTTTCATTCATTGATTAGTTATGCTCCTAAATAAAAACTGTTGGTACTTTTTTTTGTACTTTTGGTACTTATAAGTGTCAATAACGTAACAATTTTACCTTTACAATAGAAATTAAATTATTACTTTATTGTTACTTTTGGTGTCAATAAGGTAACAATTTTGCTTTTAACAATGGAAACCAAATTAAAAACTCATATTTTGACACTATTTTGTATATACTATAGTTTGCAGTCTACATTTGCGCTTACTCTATAGTATATATATAGTCTACATTTGCGCTTGCTTTATAGTATGCGAACTACATTTGTGTTACTCTGTAGTATGCGGTCTACATTTGAACTTACCTTATAATATGAGGTTTACATTTGTGCTTGTGCATAAACTATGCAGTCTTCATTTGTGCTTGCTCTATAGTATGCAGTCTTCATTTGTGAATACTCCATAGTATAAATTCTACATTTGTATTTCTCGATAGTATGGAGTCTACATTTGCGTTTATTCTACGGTGTGCGAACTACGTTTCAATTTACTCGATAGTATGGGGTCTACATTTGCGTTTACTCTACAATATGCAGACTACATTTGTGCTTACTTTGTAGAAAGTGGCCTACATTTGTGCTTACTCTATAAGAAGCGATTTAAATTTCTGGGTACTTACTCTATAGTATGAGGTTTACGTTTGTGTTTACTCTATAATAAGTGATTTACATTTGTGCTTACTTACTCTATAGTATGAGGTCTACGTTTGTGTTTACTCTATAGTATGAGGTCTACATTTGTGTTTACTCTATAATAAGAGATTTACATTTGTGCTTACTTACTCTATAGTATGAGGTCTACATTTGTGCTTACTCTATAGTATTTAATCTATATAGGTGAAATTAACTATTTCTTTACCATCACTTACAGGTCGGGGGGGTTGGGGGATTTTGCCTTCTCTAAAAAAAAAT
Source organism: Armadillidium nasatum (assembly GCA_009176605.1). NCBI lineage: Eukaryota > Metazoa > Arthropoda > Malacostraca > Isopoda > Armadillidiidae > Armadillidium > Armadillidium nasatum. Next base: position 20,419 of record SEYY01012826.1, read on the forward strand.
TGCTCGTGTGCCATGCATTTCAATCTTCAAATTTAAAGACTCCATATCATAATAGCACTAATTAAGTGTTACCATAGTTCGTATTATTGGAATTTAAAAAATTGTGTATTTTGAATTATTTTCATTTAAAATACTTACCATGTTACACTGTTAAAAATGAAAATGAAATAATTCTTTAACAGTATGTGGGTCAAAACTCGAAACTTTTCAGAGTGTACTATTGGGAACTAATTTTTGTCATTCATTTCTTTTATATTCATTCATTTTCTCCTCTCTCTCTCTCTCTCTCTCTCTCTCTCTCTCTCTCTCTCTCTCTCTCTCTCTCTCTCTCTCTCTCTCTCTCTCTCTCTCTCTCTCTCTGACACTGTCTATCTATCTATCTCTCTCTCTCTCTCTCTCTCTCTCTCTCTCTCTCTCTCTCTCTCTCTCTCTCTCTCTCTCTCTCTCTCTCTCTCTCTCTCTCTCTCTCTCTCTCTCTCTCTCTCTCTCTCTCTTTTATTAATAAATTGTATAAGGAGACAGCTGAGCATCAGATACACATCTCAATTTGGCAAACGTTAGAGTAAGTGTGCTATATATTCAAAAACACACATTCAACATTAAATATAGAGTATTTGAAGGCGGTTATCTTTGGTATTAAATTTACTTTATAATATCCGTAAAATACACGGATCTTGATCGGATACGGATAGTAATGCCCATGTGATTGGGGTATATTCTATCCTCTTATAAAAAGAATTCTTATTTTTTATATATAGGTTTTGATTTTATAAGGATCATTATTTTTAATAATTTAATTATTATTATTATTATTATTATTATTATTATTATTATTATTATTATTATTATTATTATTATTATTATTATTATTATTATTATCTTATTATCATCATCATTATCATTATCATCATTATTATAATTATTATTATTATTATTATTATTATTATTATTATTATTATTATTATTATTATTATTATTATTTATTATTATTATTATTATTTATTTTTTTTTTTTTTTTTTTTTTTTTTTTTTTTTTTTTTTTTAAAAAAAATAAAAAAACAAATAAAAATATTTTATTTATTTATTTATTATTATTTATTTAATATTTTTTTTTTTTTTTAAATTTTAAATTTTATTATTTATATATATATATATATATATATATATATATATATATATATATATATATATATATATATATATATATATATATATATATATATATATATATATATATATATATATATATATATATATATATATATATATACAGAAGATGACTTATTAGTCAAATGCTATTTTAATTAAGTTGGTATGCAAATAATTACATTGGAAACAATATAAACTTTGGTAAGTTTTAAAAGGTTATGACGTCATCGAACGAAAATCATGACGTCATAAAATGGTCTGACGTCATAGAATGAAAATCATGACGTCAGCGATAGTTATTAAAAACAATTCAAATAGCTGTTATATATTATTATTTTATTATTATTATTATTATTATTATTATTATTATTATTATTATTATTATTATTATTATTATAAATTCCGATCTTGACACAAAATAATTATATAAATAAAAATTATTTTCTGATATATTATTATTGTATGTATTATTGTATTTAATAATAATTTTAATGGTGCCATATACAATGCCATTCCCAGTGTCTCTGTGCCTAGCTTGGCACTTATACAAATTTTAATTTTGTTTTGATGATTAAATAAAATATTTCTGGTCCACTACTCACGGGTCGGAGGTAAGTAAAAATATTTTAAATATTTCTTTTGAAAATTCATCATCTGGGGCGTAGTGTCAAAATAATATGGTTCGGAAGTTGGGGGGAGATGTTTAATGCTTGTATTGTATTTAAAAGGTGTTATGGTGGGAGAGGGGGGGAAGCTACTATTGAAGCACAAAAATATATTTATTATTATTATTATTATTATTATTATTATTATTATTATTATTATTATTATTATTATTATTATTATTATTATTATTATTATTATTATTTTACGAGTTTCAATAAATTGTTCACCATAAATATCATTCTTTCATATATAAATATTCATTTTTAAGTTTAAAATGGGTTAATTGTTGAAAAATTATTGTTTGACTTTCGTAGGTTAAATGGGATACATTTGGTGGCAAAATATGGCCTATGAACCATTGCTTGTCAAGCCCTGAGGTTAATATTTATTGATGGTCATAGTTTGCAGACAAAATATGGCACATGAACCATTGATTGCCAACCCCTGAGATTAAATATTAATTGATGGTCAATAATTTGAAGGCAAAATATGGCATATGAACCATTGCTTGCTAACCCCTGATCATTTAATTGATAGTCATAGTTTGAAGACAAAATATGGCACATGAACCATTGCTTGCCAACCCCTGATTCTAATATTAATTATTGGTCATAGTTTGAAGACAAAATATAGCATATGAACCATTGCTTACCAACCCTTAAGATTAATATGAATTGACTGTCATACTATGAAGACAAAATATGGTCCATGAAAAATTGCTTGCCAACCACTGAAATTAATATTAATTAATGGTGATAGTTTGAAGACAAAAAATGGCCCATGAGCCATTACTTGCCAACCTCTGAGATTCATATAAATTGACCCTCATACTCTGAAGACAAAATATGGCCCATGAACCTTTGCTTGCCAACCCCTGATAGTAATATTAATTGATGGTCATAATTTGAAGACAAAATATGGGCCATGAACCATTGCTTGCCAACCCCTGAGATTAAATATTAATTGATGGTCAGTAATTTGAAGGCAAAATATGGTCCATGTATCATTGTTCGTCTACCTCTGAGGTACATTTCCTAAATTTTCTTTTAGTTCATTTTTTTTTAAATAAGTTTTTACTTTCGCTAAATAAAACAAAACTTTATCAGTCTGTTACGTGAAGGTCTATAATGGTCTCTCTTACTGTGATTCAAATAATTAGACAATTTTATGGTTTTAAAAATGAAAGAGAAAATATCACCCCATTTATTTGTTTGAGAATTCCCAACGTCAAAATATGATATTTAAGAGAATTTTTCTATGAAACTGGGGGATATGTTTTAAAAATATAATTGCTTTAGGAATTCAAATCTTCAGAAAATTTATCCTATTCCTCCACTTGTAATAGAATCATTGCAGGCTTCTCTTTTCTGCTTAAAATATGGAATGAAGTACAACATAGCGTGTGTTAAATTCCTTAAGCCTTTGTTGTACTCTGAATTCATTAAAAAATAGAAGAAAAAATCGAAGCAATAACCAGAGAGTTCCAAACAGTTTGACACCGCTCTGACAACTTCTTCAGCGTAGGTTAGGTCGCAATAACCTGGTGTAATCATGTATCTCATTTTTAATACAGCTGAAGGTATATTAGTTAAAAGAAACACAAACGTCAAAGCTAAAAGTAATTGTAAAAGTTGACGGTCTTTTTGGTAGCGGACGGTATTCCCATTGCTACTTTGTCTCAGTTTTCTGAGTTTGTCCACTGTCGAGAATATTTTAATATTTGTTACAATTAATATTATTCCTGGTATAATTCGGTGAAAAATTTGAACAACATTTGCCCAAACAATCCATAAAGGCTCTTGAAGTAACCAACCTTCACCAATATCCCATTCGTCTGACTTATTATGCCTTAAGATAGGTTTTTGATAGAAACAATATGGAACATAGAATATAAATGCAGCAACATAGGCTAACCAAGCAGTAAGATAGGCCTTCTTAAAGCCTAAGGCTTGTGTGTATTTTTGAACTTTACAAACAGCGTAATATCTATCGAGTGATAACCCCACAATAATATACACACAAACAAAATTAAGGGCGTTGTAAAGTGGGGTTTCTAAATGAGAAAAATAAAAAGCCCAAGCGAAGGAAACCCCTAGTCTTGGTTTCTTTGAAATACCAACAAGAACCGGAATTCCCGCTAAACAATGTGTAATAGCTAACCATAACAAATAAATCCTAGATGGAGTTTGAGTGGAAGTGTGGTGTAAATAAGCTAATACTAACACATTAATTACATTCGATACTACAGCCATGGATACAATTATTGGAAAAATTATACTGTAGGTCAGTGAACAAACTTTCTGAACATCTTCGGAATTCGACGCAGGTTCAATTTCTAAGCAGTAACACAACACTTGCATAATGGAACCAGATATGAACCTGAAACATATATATATATATATATATATATATATATATATATATATATATATATATATATATATATATATATATATATATATATATATATATATATATATATATATATATATATATATATATATATATATATATATATATATATATATATATATATATATATATATATATATATATATATATATATATATATATATATATATATATATATATATATATATATATATATATATATATAGTAAGGGAGCGCTTTTGACAGGCAAAAGTGCATATCAGTCGTTGATTTGTATTTGCAAATCTAGCTCGACAAATGTTGCAGCCCATGCTCTTTTCTGATTCCATTTTTGGGTTAGGACTCCCCTGAGAGGTGCAGCCACCTTTAGGGGTT
>SEYY01012827.1:5000-24719 GCA_009176605.1 Armadillidium nasatum
TCCATATTCTTTCCCTTCCACTAAACCTAATAAACGTTGGTTTAACTCTGCTTGTTCTTGTGCTATCCGCCGCAGGGATGCTGCCTTCAGGGACTACCGTCGTCTTCAAACTCCAGAATCTCACGCAACTTATATTTCATCCGGGAATTGTGTAAAATCTATTCTTCGAGATACTAAAAACTCTTTTCTCCGTCGCAAATGCAATAACTTTCTGACTCATCTTCCTCTCGCCCTTTCTGACATTTTTCGAAAAATGTCAACTCTAACTTTGCTTCTTCCTCTTTCCCTCCTCTAGTATCTTCTGACGGTTAGACTGCCGTTTTGCCTTCCACTAAAGCTGAACTCTTTGCTCAAACTTTTGCCTTAAATTCAACCTTAGACGATTCCGGAGCTGTTCCTACTCCTTCAACCCCCTCTAACTCATTTATGCCTAAAATTGTAATTTCTTCTAAAGACGTCACTTCTGCTCTCTCTGAGCTTAACACTAAGAAGGCGTACGGTCCTGACGGTATCCCTCCTGTAGTTTTCAAAACTTGTGCTTCCGAGCTTGCACCCTGCCTTGGTAAACTATTTCGTCTATGTCTTTCTACTTCAACCTTCCCTTCTTGCTGGAAACGTGCGCTCATTCAGCCTGTACCGAAGAAGGGGGACCCCTCTCAGCCCTCTAACTATCGTCCAATTTCTTTAACCTCCGTTCTTTCTAAAGTTTTCGAATCTATCCTTAACAGGAAGATTTGGAAACATCTCAATTCTTTTAATCTTATCTCAAATCGCCAGTATGGCTTTCGAAAGAAACGCTCTACTGGTGATCTTCTTTCCCTTCTCTCTGACTCTTGGTCCTCCGCTCTTCAGCATTTCGGTGAATCTTTTGCTGTGGCGCTGGACATATCGAAAGCTTTCGATAGAGTCTGGCACAAAGCTTTGATTTCCAAACTTCCCTCTTTCGGAATCTATCCTTCTCTCTGTGACCTTCTCTCTGATTTCCTTTCTGGTCGTTCTATAGCAGCTGTTGTAGACGACCACCGTTCATCCTTTAAATCTATTAATAATGGTGTTCCTCAAGGCTCTGTCCTATCCCCAACACTTTTTCTGCTTTTCATTAATGACCTTCTCTCTATTACTTCATCTTCTATCCACTCCTATGCTGATGACTCCACCCTTCATTTTTCTTTTCATTTTGAAAGACGCCCCTCCCAGCAACAGTTAATAGAGGCAAGGAGGGTGGCCTTGGAGCAACTAATCTCTGATCTATCTCATTTCAAATTGGGTAAAAGAAAACATGGTCGTTTTCAATGCCTCAAAAACTCAATTCCTCCATCTCTCTACTCGACACAATCTTCCACACAACTACGATATCTTCTTCGAAAACACGCAACTCAAACCTTCATCTCTCCTTAATATACTCGGTGTTTCTTTTTCTCGTGATCTTTCTTGGAAAGATCACATTACCTCTCTTTCTAAACAAGCTTCTAAGAGGTTGGGTGTTCTGAGGCGCCTTCAATATTTCTTCACACCACCCCAGTTGCTTGCTCTGTATAGGGGTGTTGTTGTTCTCCCCTGTATGGAGTATGCGTCACACATCTGGGGTGGTTCCACGCACACAGCTCTCCTTTAAAAGGTGGAGTCTAGAGCTTTTCGCCTTATCAATTCTCCTGCTCTCACTAATTCTCTCCAATCTCCTTCTGCCCGTCGAAATGTTGCGTCACTCTCTCTTTACTATCGCTATTACAATGGACACTGCTCTTCTGAACTCTCTCGTCGCATACCTCTTTCATTAAGAAGGGTTTGTGCGACTCGTCTTTCTACACAGTCTCATCCTTTCTCTGTCCAACTCTCTGACCCCAGACTTAACCGCTATGCTCAATCTTACATATACTCTACTGGTAAAGTCTGGAACACACTTCCTTCATCTATTTTCCCAACTTCCTACGACTTAGGCACCTTTAAACGCCGTGTATCAGGTCTTGTCGGCCTTTAATTTGACCATGTTTCCGACTTTCCTCCCAACTCTGGTGGAACACTGGTAGGCCTCTGGCTTTTGCCCACCAGAGGAGAAATAAAATATATATATATATATATATATATATATATATATATATATATATATATATATATATATATATATATATATATATATATATATATTATATATATATATATATATATATATATATATATATATATATATATATATATATATATATATATATATATATATATATATATATATATATATATATATATATATATATATATATATATATATATATATATATATATATATAGTATTTTGTGTGTGTGAGTTTTAGGTTGGAAGTTTGATTCGTATTAAATACAGTGAATAACTTTCAAGCTTACCTTATTCTCAAGTCACATAAATGAAAGAAAGACGCGATTTTAAACAATGGAAAAGGTGATTAAATACTTAGGTAACTACAAAGTAAATACGTGACCCATTTCAAACAAGACAAGAAATTTCAGAAATATTGCATATTTAATCTTAATAATAACAATAATAATAATAATAATAATAATAATAACAATAATAACAATAATAATAATAATAATAATAATAATAATATGGGTAATAATAATAATAACTGTAACAGGATTTTAGTATTGATTCTAAAACTAATTTCTAGGAACAAGAAGTAACGATAAAACAACAGTTAAAACAACAACAACAGCAACAACAACAACAACAACAACAACAACAACAGCAATAATAATAATAATAATAATAATAATAATAATAATAATAATAATAATAATAATAATAATAATAATAATAATAATAACAATAATAATAAAATGTGTAATAATAATAAAAGTAACAGGATTTTAGTATTGATTCTAAAACTAATTTCTAAGAACTAGAAGTAACGATAAAACAACAGTAAAAACTCCAACAACAAAATAATAATAATAATAATAATAATAATAATAATAATAATAATAATAATAATAATATCATTCTAGCAGTAATAACAGTAAATATGTTACAAAACTACTGTTAGTGTATAGTAACACTTGTATTATGGGAATACAGAATCTAAAACATATTATAGTAATAATGAGAATCTTTAAATCTTTATTTATTTTTTAGTTACAAATTTACATATACAAGAAATTTCCATATGGCTTGAAAGTTTTTTGGAAGATCATTCCATTTAATTAATAATTCGTCCTTTGAGCTCATTAAAATTATACATAATAACATACATAATATAATATTCCAAATTTTGAATATTGTAAATTTTATAATAATTAATTTTATAATACATTATACTCGTAATCTTAACGTAATCTATTTATTAAAAGAAAAAAAAAGAAATTATAATACTGAGATAACTGTAAGCTAATAATTATTACAGCGAAAAGGATAATAATATTGATCATAATAATAATAATAATAATAATAATAATAATAATAATAATAATAATAATAATAATAATAATAATAATAATAATAATAATAATATTATAATAATAATAAATAATAATAATAATAATAATAATAATAATAAAATAATAATAATAATAATAATAATAATAATAATAATAATAATAATAATAATAATAATAATAATAATAATAATAATAATAATAATAATAATAATAATAATAATAATAATAATAATAATAATAATAATAATAATAATAATAATAATAATAATAATAATAATAATAATAATAATGATAATAATAATAATAATCACAATAAAAATAATAATAATAATAATAATAAAAATAACTAAAAATGATAAATTTAATAATATTTAATAAATTTAATTAATAATATTTATAATAATATGAACCATAATAATACTACAAATTGTTACTATAATGGTGATAACAAAATTTTTGATTTTGAATTAGTGTGGAGCTAAGTGGTTAGGTCGGGTATTTTAGTGTTTTAATAGCAAATGATTTTTGACATGTTTACGAAATATGGGAAGTGTTGCTAATTCTTGAAAGTTTTTTGGAAGATCATTCCATTTTTCAATGCCATTATATAATATAGCTCTCCGAGATTTGATTAGTTTGTATTTTGTTTTACTAAGTGTATGTGAGCGTGTGCTGTGCAAATTTAGTTTTCTTACATTTTGGTTATGCATTATTAAATTTAACAATAATTTATTTGACATTCCGTTTATGATTTTAAAAATTTGGGTATTCATTGTAAGAGTGAGTATGTCTTATAGTTTGAGTATGGATATTTGTTTGAAAAGTGGGATTGTATGTTCATTGAATGATCCAGATATTATACGAATTATTTTTTTATGTAGTTTTATTTAGGGTTGTAGCAGATATACACTTGCACATCACCGTACTGGTAAATTATATAGTAGGTGAGGGTAAACAAGGATGTAATATAGGTTGTTTTAGTACATATTTAGGAGCAACGTTTCTTATCTTTAGGAATGCATGAGTAGCACATGAAAGTTTGCTAATAAGGCTATTTATGTGGTTTTTGAAGGAAAGTTCCTGAGCGAAAATAACTAATAATAATAATAATAATAATAATTATAATAATAATAATAATAATAATAATAATAATAATAATAATAATAATAATAATAATAATAATAATAATAATAATAATAATAATTCAATTCACAAATCTTTATTCAGGGAATAGTACATTTACAGGCTTAAGGTTTAAAAGTAGGTCCTATACTACTAAATTCAATAATAATCTTAATAATAATGTGACTGTCCAATTCTCTGAAAAGGGGCTACTAGGGGAAAACACTGTGGTTTCCTTAGAGCCCCATTGTTTAAGACATATAAATATATATAACTAATTTTAATTTATTTAATAATTACAAGTTATGATAGGTTACTTCTAGAGTAACAAAAGTTTAGAGATATTGATCATGCAAGCAACAATAACAAAGTCGTTACTTATGAAGTTTGCTACAATAATTCTAGTAATATTAATAACAATGATAATATTTATTTCAAATATTGTTACAATGCTATTAATAATAATAAATAATAAATATAATAATAATAATAATAATAATAATAATAATAATAATAATAATAATAATAATAATTATAATGATAACAGTTTCAGAAATACACTAGTGATAAAAATAGTGATAATAGTAGTTATGATAGTAACAGTAATAGTAAAAATAAGTTGTGATATAATTTTTATAATAAAATTTTCAATAATAATAATAAGAACAATAATAATACTAAAACAATATCAGCAACGATTGTACATGGTAATAATAATAATCGTATTGATGATTGCAGTAATGGAATTAATATTCTTGAATGCTATAGATTATCTGATTTCATAATAATAAGAATAGAGATATAAATTCTAGTAGTAAAAATATTAATGGTTAAACTAATAACAAGTATTGTAATAATGCTAATGCCAAAAATAATAATAATAATAATAATAATAATAATAATAATAATAATAATAATAATAATAATAATAATAATAATAATAATAATAATAATATTAATAATTAGCAATGGTAGTAATAATAATAAGAATAGAAATAGTACTGGTAATAACATTTATAATAATAGTAATATTAAATTAATAATAATAATAATAATAATAAATAATAATAATAATAATAATAATAATAATAATAATAATAATAATAATAATAATAATAACAATAATAATAATAACAATGGTGATAACAATAATAAGGACAATACTAATAATAATAATAATAATAATAATAATAATTATGATACTAATAATAATAATAATAATAATAATAATAATAATAATAATAATAATAATAATAATAATAATAATAATAATAATAATAATAATAATAATAATAATAATAATAATAATAATAATAATAATAATAATAATAATAATAATAATGATAATGGATCAATACGAATTTATGTACCTTTTTTTTAATTTTGCGCGCATATGATTTTATTGATCTTTCATTTTTTATGTCGTCTGGGAGATTGTTATATAGAATGGTGGAGGTATAGCTTACTGCTTGTCGTGCTTTAGTGAGCCTGTAGAAAGGTGTTTTTAGGTTATTGTTGTTTCTTAAGATTATTCCTCTCTCAATTTGATTGTTTTGGTGGTTTGTTTTTAGGAATTCGCGTGTTTTTATTTATTACTTTGTGAATTTCCTTAAGGAGGGAGAGGTTTAGAAGATGATCATATTGCAATATGTTAAGTTTTTTGAATAAAGGTGGTGTATGACTAATAATAATATAATAATATAATAATAGTAATAATAATAATAATAATAATAATAATAATAATAATAATAATAATAATAATAATAATAATAGTAATAATAAGTAATAATAATAATAATAATAATAATAATAATAATAATAATAATAATAATAATAATAATAATAATAATAATAATAATAATAATAATAATAATAATAATAATAATAATAATAATAATAATAATAATAATAATAATAATAATAATGATAGAGATTGGATGCCGCATCAATGCTCACAGTTATTTCTTATATTAGTTGTAAAATATGCTTTCATTATTTCAAGAATAGCTCCATGTAAAAACCACAATGGTTGACTCAAGGCTTATCCTTGTGGTTAGCCAATGTATGTATGGGCAATGAACATATTTCCCAAGGAAAGTACTTTAAAAATTGATACTAGATGTTAGGTATGTGAGGGAAAAAGAACTAAAACTAAATGAAGAATAATAAAAGTAATAATAATAATAATAATAATAATAATAATAATAATAATAATAATAATAATAATAATAATAATAATAATAATAATAATAATAATAATAATAATAATAATAATAATAATAATAAATAATAATAATAATAATAAAATAATAATAATAATTAATAATTAATAATAATGATAAAATTTAACAATGCTAAGAATAACAATGTTCATAAAAATAGCAGTAATGATAATAATAATAATAATAATAATAATAATAATAATAATAATATAATAATAATAATAATAATAATATATAATAATAATTAATTAATAATTATTATTAAAAAAAAAAAAAAAAAAAATAAAACTATATATATATATATATATATATATATATATATATATATATATATATATATATATATATATATATATATATATATATATATATATATATATATATATATATATATATATTATATATATATATATATTATATATACTATATATATATATATATATATATATATATATATATATATATATATATATATATATATATATATATATATATATATATATATATATATATATATATATATATATATATATATATATATATATATATATATATATATATATATATATATATATATATATATATATATATATATATATATATATATCATCGACAAAATGATTAATGAACAAGAATCCTAATCAAGGGTAACTCAGAAGATATTTTGTTCAATGAAAGGTTACACGACTATTAAAAAATAAAAAATTTTGCATAAAAACCCTGCTTGATAGAACTTTGTAAGTTTTTTTTTTTTTTTTTTTTTTTTTTTTTTTTGTGCGCAGCATGCAAAAATCTATAGAAAACAATTGAAAATATTATACAGGTGTTTGGTTGCAGACCTGTGTTTATGTATATGTGTAATTTTTATATATTTAGGCTTGATTTTAAGTTATTTTGTATTTATTTTTAACGAAATTACATTTTTAATTAAGTGGCAATAACAACAGTTATAATGGTAACATTAAAAACAATAATGATAATAAAAATAAAATAAAAATAATAATAACAATAATTGTAATAGTAATAATCATAATAATTATTTATTATTATTATAATTAAAAATATAATAATAATAACAATAATTATTATTATAATAATAAATTATTACCATTATTATCAATATATTATTATTATTATTTAATAATTTTCACAGAAGGAACGTAAATAAAGTACACATACTAATAGATATTTACACTTGAAATTTTCATACAATGAGGATGTATCCTTTGTATGCCTAAAAATAAACAATGGTGAAAAGGCAGTTAATAAAAAAGGGCCATTTTTAATTTTTAATTTAGCTAAAACCCGTTGATCTTCATAAACATTAAACAAGCTCATTGTTTCTAAAACTAGAAATGAATACAATGAAAGGGAGGAGAAAATATTCCTAAAGGATTTAACAATCTCTCTCTCTCTCTCTCTCTCTCTCTCTCTCTCTCTCTCTCTCTCTCTCTCTCTCTCTCTCTCTCTCTCTCTCTCTCTCTCTCTCTCACAGACACACACACATACATTTCCTAATTTTGTCCCCTTTCTCCCTTGTTTTCCTGTCTTCTTCCTTTTTTCCGTTTAAAAAGCCTTAGCATTTTTAAACAAATTTAATATCGGAGGCGAAGCTTCAAGAAACAAATACATTACTTTCTTACTTGTAACATTTCTACTCTTGAGACTAAAAAGTTGAACGCAGAACAGATCTTAATATAAATACGAACGAATCTATACGCAAAAATATTCATACATTCATCAGCGTCGATATTATAGATTTATAGGCAAAATAACTGACGGACAAGCATAGATATAGACACTTAGATGGAGGCACAGATAATTAGGTTTTTAGAAATAGGCAGAAAATTGAAATTGTATATATATATATATATATATATATATATATATATATATATATATATATATATATATATATATATATATATATATATATATATATATATATATATATATATATATATATATATATATATATATATATATTCTATCTAAAGTCTTTGAAGCTCTCATCAACTCTCATTACCTTGACCCTTTGAAATCTCATTCCCTTCTATCAGATCACCAGTATGGCTTTCGTCGCTCGAGGTCTACTGGTAACATTCTTTCCTGTTTTACTGATCTATGGTCTTCTGCTCTTAGGAACTACGGGGAGTCTTCTGTGGTGGCGCTTGACATATCCAAGGCTTTTGACAGGGTATGACATGCGTTGCTGCTCTTTAAGCTCCCTTCTTTTGGGTTTCCTCCTTCTCTTTGCTTACTCATGTCTAATTCCCTTCTATCCTATTTGTACCCAAAAATTTTCCAAAAGCTATCTTTTTATCCCTCACAACAATACTCACCTCCTCACACCACCATTCACTTCCTTTTCTTTTACACCTCTCTCCCACCTTTCTTATCCCACAAACATTCTTTGCACTTTCTACCAAAGATTTCAATTAGCCTTCCCCATTCCTCCATATATATATATGGTTTTTTTATATTTTCAAGGCCATCATATGCAGTTGATTTGTAATTAAAAATAATTGTCTCTTCCAGTTTAGCATTGGTAAGGAATAATTGCTCGTTTTTGAAGTTTATAGAATTAAAAGCGTATGATGAAATTTCCTTACGTTTGAGTACTGCATATCTCCTGACCAAGCTCAGAAGGTTGCCAAAAGCTGCAATTGCCGAGAGGGTTTGATTTCTTTCAAGGATCATGAGGAAAATCTTGTGCTAATGAGTAATGTGCGATATATATCGTTAGTGATATTTTTTACGGTAGTATCGAAAAAAAATGATGATATTTTTAAGTCGATATATGGATATATATATATATAGATATTTCATCCTCAGCACCGAATCAACGATATTTTATTTTTGTTACTTCAAGAAATTTGAAATAATTTTTAACTCTTTATAAAATAAAATTCAAGAAAAATATATATATATATTTTTCATGTGCGTACATGTTGGATGATGGTAACATTTTGTCTAACTTAGGAAAGGATGGAAGGTCAGATCATACAAGGAAAGTAGAGGCTTTTGTATATATATATATATATATATATATATATATATATATATATATATATATATATATATATATATATATATATATATATATATATATATATAATATATATATATATATATATATATATATATATATATATATATATATATATATATATATATATATATATATATATATATATATATATATATATATATATATTTTCTGTCTCTCTTTGCCACATTTCATCGCTAATATTGGAGAGAAGAGACAGCGGGTTTGCAATTAGGGATATCTAAAAATGAGGAAGAAAAAATATACCAGAACTATGGAGTTAAAAATTAGATCATGAATCGTGCATATAATTAGTCATGTCAGGTAAGTAAAGATACTTAAATAATGACAACATACAAAGCAGCTAACTCAGTTGCATTTATTTCTTGATTTTAAAGTAAATTTTAGAGGCTTCATTAAAAATATTTAAAAAAAAATAATTAAGGAGGTTTATATTCGGAGGGTTGTGCTTAACAGGAAATCGCTATAGATTCCCCTGGGATTTGGAAAGGAGGGAGAAATTATATACCATATATTTCCGAAAATGATACCCTCTCACTGGAACTTTAATATTTTTTTAGATCGTAATGGTTAGACCCTTCAGATTTCAAACGAGTTTAGCTAGTTACATGGATCGTCGAATTATATATTATTCGACTCTCTAACCGCTATAATTCGGTTAAAATAAACGACAGAATGTGAAATAGCTGAATTTTGCAATACGTCACACGGACGCATTTTTTTATGGCACAATCCGTCTATAATTCGGTACGTTGTGGAATAGGTTAAGTCCGACGCGCTCCTGGGATCCCCTTCAACGGCTTATGACTCTTTAACGGTACGTCGTAGAGGGATGGAGACTCCAGATTCAAAATGCCCTACCCAGAAATAAGCTTTTTAGCTTTTCATGCTCTTAGAGTGTACAATTGACGCAATGTAAGCTAAACTCTAAATATTGCTTGCGTTATACTGAGTCCGAATAAGAAAATAAGAAATATGGTTCCTCAAAAAAAAAAAAAAAAGTCAAAATCAGATTCTGCGATTTTTGGCAAATCTAAAACTATGACAGATATTTATTTCATACCTGAATTTACATGTCATTTAGGACTTGGAGGTCCAGGGGGGTCGTTCCTCTATCTGCTACGTCTGATGAGAAATGAGCACCCCAAATTTGATTTATTTTTTGGATGCTCAGAATGTATCACAAACCACCTTGGTATATTTGTTGGTCTTTAACAAGAAAACGGTAATATATAAAATAAGCGGAATTAAGAATTTGGATTTAGGTGTTAAAAACCAATCAGAATTATCCATTGTTAAGAAAGTTATAAAAGTTTGAAAACTTGCATAATTTTTTATGGGAATTATATATATATATATATATATATATATATATATATATAATATATATATATATATATATATATATATATATATATATATATATATATATATATATATATATATAGGGGAGGGTGTAGCGCTGTCCAGAGAGATGTAAGTACCCTCTATTGGGTTTAACCCGTGGGGTGATAGGGTGGACTTGACCATTCCGTTTCACTTCGTTGCCCATTGGTTCGATCCCTTTCGCGTTTCACCTTCTCAGAGAGTCACTAGTTTACCCTTGACTCATATTGTAGTACTTACGCTTTCTCAGCCTTACCCCATCCTTCCCATGTACCTTACAAATTTACAAGCGCTCACATTACCTATTTAAAAAATTCAAAGAGCAACCAAATCTTGATGCCGGCTTATCCTGGTACACGGTCTTCTCTTTTCATTTATTTCTGCAACATTCGCGGTCTCTTGTTTAATTTCTACCTTTTTGAACACCACCTCTCTTCTTCTAGATCTTCTATTATTTTTAACTGAAACTCAAGTGTTTGAGTGCTCCTACAGCAAACCATACCCTTTTTCTCCTACTGTTTCTATCATCAATTTTCAGTCAAAGGCGGGTGTTGCGCATATTTGCCCAACAACGTTGTCTGTTTTCGTGTCTCTAATTTGTAGTCTTCTAAATTCTCTATTTCATGGCTTAAACTTTCAAATAGCTTTACAATTAAATTCATTTGCTCTATCTACTTATCTCCTAACTCTACAGGCTATCAAAAATTCTTCGACTATCTTAACTCCAAAATAGAATACATTTTTCCTTCTCCTTTTTCTGAAGTCATCATATTAAAGATTTCAACGTTCTCCACAATGGCTTTCATTTAGTTCTCACGATCCAGCTGAGGAACTCGCTTGCCAATTTTCTATCCAGAACGACCTTGAGCAGTTGATGCATCTTTCTACCCGTATCCCTGACCGTCTTGGTATAGAACCCAGCATACTTGAACTTTTTCTAACTTCTTATCCTTCTTTTTGCATTGTTAAACTCTCTCCTCCTATGGATTCTATCGACCACATTTTTATTTCTGCATATTTTTCTGTCTTATCAAGTTTTTCTCATGAACGCCTCTGCCTCGTAGAGGAGACGTTTCTGGCATTTTGGTGCCATTAACTGGTCTAACTTGCGGTTGCACTTTTCTGATTTCCCTTGGAATGATTACTATTTCCGTAGGAGGGGTCTCTCGGAGGTGATTTTCTCAGGCATAGAGGCGTCCATTCCATATTCTTTCCCTTCTACTAAACCTAACAAACCTTGGTTTAACTCTGCTTGTTCTCGTGCTCCGCAGCATGGATGCTGCCTTCGGGGATACTGTCGTCTTTAAACTCCTCAAACTCATTCAACTTATATTTCATCCCGGAATCGTTCAAAATCTATCCTTCAGCAAAACTAAAAACTCTTTTCTCCGTAGAAAATGCAATTATCTTCCTGGTTCTTCTTCTTCACGTTCTTTCTGGCATTTTGCAAAAAATGTGAACTTTAACTTTGCTTCTTCCTCTTTCCCTCCTCTAATATCTTCTAACGGTTGAACTGCCGTTTTGCCTTCCTCTAAAGTTGAACTCCTTGCTCAAACTTTTGCCTATAATTCAACCTTAGACAATTCCGGAGCTATTCCTACTCCTTCAACCCCCTCCTACTCATTTATTCCTAAAATTATAATTTCTTTATAGACGTCATTTCTGCTCTCTCTTAGATTAACATTTAGAAGGCTTACGGTTCTGATGGTATCCATCATGTGGTTCTCAAAACTTGTGCTTCCCTGCTTGCACCCTGCCATGGTAACCTATTTTGTATATGTCTTTCTATTTCCACATTCACTTTTTCACTCTATCACATTTGCTTTCTCTTTATAGAGGTTTTGTTCGCCCATGTGTGGAGCACGTCTTACACATTTGGGGTGGTTCCACTCATACACTCTCCTTAAAAAGGTGAAGTCCAGTCCTTTTTGTTTTATCAACTCTCCTGCTCTCACTAATTCTCTCCAGTCTCTTTCTGCCCGTCGAATTGTTGCGTCACCCTCTCTACACTATTGCTATTACAATGGACACTGCTCTTCTGAACTCTCTCGTCGCATATCTTCTCCAATTAGAAGGGCTTGTGCGACACGTCTTTCAATAGTCTCATACTTTCTCTGTCCAACACTCTGACCCCAGACTTAGCCGTTATGCTCAATCTTACATCTGCTCTTCTGGTAAAGTCTGGAACACACACACTTCATCTATTTTTCCAACTTCCTATGACTATTCACCTTCAAACACCGTTTATCGGAACATGGCCTTTAATTTGACCAGGTTTGCGATTTTCTCCCAAACTCTGGTGGAAATTTTAGAAGTCTAAAAGACTACATTACCTTACATTACATTACTATATATATATATATATATATATATATATATATATATATATATATATATATATATATATATATATATATATATATATATATATATATATATATATATATATTATAAATTTCACTGGCTCTCACCTATTAAAACTTGCTTGACCTATACCCTACGGAAACGAAAATTGCCATTTTGAACTCATTTTTTCATGTATTTAATTAAGTGCGGTATGAGGGTCGACTTCAGCAGAAAGTGTCTATTTTTTTGCAAATTTTGCTTTTTTTTCAGGGAGGTAAGGCAATTTAACTTTGTATTTGATAACCTACCTCCCAGAAAATAATAAACAAATAATCAACTTTTCGATTTTATCTACATTTTTTTTTAACAAAATTTTCAAATTTTCAATGCATTTTGCGATATGATGGAGGTCACTTTCGAAGGGGAAAAGTCTTTGATGTAGTAAAACCCCTCACGGAATATCTTTTTTACCTTATGTCACTTCTGGCTATCTGCCACGGTTTTAGAGATTTTAACGTTATAATAGTTTTTACACTTTACCTTAGCAGTCTAGGCTGGGACTTGTCTCTTGAAACTTACTTTTTCAGTCTTGCCCCAGAGCGACGGCTCCGGAGAGCGACTTTCTTAAGGAACTTACCCTCAAAAATATGTTGTTTTCATTAAATATCAAATTCACAGTGGATGTTGAAGAGGAAAACTTTTATGTAACTTTTTATTTTATTTTATGTCAAAATTTTATATTGCATTCTACATTTTGATCATAGCCTTGATAATTGGTAGAAATATTGAATCACCAGAAACTAGTCGGCAATAAATTATTTATCGTTAAATTTGTTTTAGTTACTTTAGCGATTAGCAAATTCCGGCTCAAGAGTACAGGTCCGGCGACTACTCTTTTCTAATATATATATATATATATATATATATATATATATATAATATATATATATATATATATATATATATATATATATATATATATATATATATATATATATATATATATATATATATATATATATATATATATATATATATATATATAATAATATAAGAGCTTAATTAAAAACGTTATTGAATTTCAAATTTTACGAACTCATTTAAAAAAAAAAAATATTTTAATTTAATTGCAAAACTAGGAATAATTAATTAATAAAAATTAACTTTAATTCTTCTGAAATAAAATAAATTCTAATTCAAGTCTTATTCAATTTTGTCCCCTTCTCTCAATACTTTTTAATCACAATTTAAGAAACTAACTTCATAGTATTGATAAAATCTCTCTCTCTCTCTCTCTCTCTCTCTCTCTCTCTCTCTCTCTCTCTCTCTCTCTCTCTCTCTCTCTCTCTCTCTCTCTTACTTGCATCTCAAAACATAAATCTTCTATTCAATTATTAGAGTTGCTAAATAACAAACATATATATATATATATATATATATATATATATATATATATATATATATAATATATATATATATATATATATATATATATATATATATATATATAATATATATATATATATATATATATATATATATATATATATATATATATATATATATTAAATTTTATTTATTTTTTTTAATAATTATTTTTTTTTTAATCTTAAAATATTTATTTTACTTAAAGAAAGAAATATAATCAATTTTATTTTATCAAATTTTGTAACAAAACTGATATAATATCATAAGGATTCTCCCATCCCCCCTCCCTTATTTTGAAGATATATTTTACTTCTACTCCTTCTCGAAAAACACACCACTTGTTTACGATCATCGATTAGCAGCAGAGGTATTATTATTTTAGTTCTCTTTTTTTTTATATATAGATAACACATTTTAAATTATTTTATATTTCATTTATAATCTTTTCATAAGGGTAATCATTGTAGTTTTAAACAATACTTTATTATTATTATTATATTATTATTAGCATTTTTTTTCTTTCATCATATTGCTAATATTTCATCCTCTTATAGCATGATCAAAAATACATTTATCGTAGTCATTCTTATTTTATTTTATTTATTGTAACGTTGGTATGTGTTTTACTGTACAATTTTTCATTCATATTAATCTCAAAATTTTATTAAGCTTTTATTTTATCACTTTATTATATATTTAATAAAACAAATACAAATAGCTCTCGCTCTTATCAAATATTAGGATTTTTTTTTTTTTTTTTTTTTTTTTTTTTTTTTTTTTTTTTTTTTTTTTTTTTTTTTTAATGTTAATTTTGCTTTTACCAATTTTTTTCATTTTATTAATTATGATTATAATTTTAGGCTTAAAGAATGGAGTTGAACAATAAATTATAAATAGAAGAAGAGTCTTCTTTATAACCCCAAAAACCAGAAGAAATCCTCATGGTTAGATGGCGACCTCGCAAACCTGGCCCCTCATTTCAACAACAAGGCGTCACAGAAAAACTCCTTTCACATTAAGCCTCTGCTGCCGTAAGTAAGTCATCATTTTAGTTATTTACTAATTATCGCAACTCCCAAGCTATTTCACACACACAAGGAAAGCATCTTCAGCAACTGTATATTCAGCAGCTTCAACATAACGGCATCAACGCCAAGAAAAGTTAAGCGTCCTCAAAAGAAGAGTTTGCACGCAGTTTTAAAGAGTCTTAAAGGAATTAAAAGAGTTTGCACGCCTATTCTCGCGTCCTCATCGTTCCTCAGAAGCTCACATCACCCCATTAGCCAAGGGCATCAGCATCAGAAGCAGCAGAATACTACGATTGCTCAACAGCAACAGTAACAACAGGATCTACCTCAGGAGAAAATCCACTCACTATACAAATATTGCAGCAAATTTCACAACCACAAAAGCGGGAAAAATTAATCCCATAATTTGCTAATTTTTTTTTTTTTTTAAAAAAAAACATCAAAAATTTTTTTTTTCTCTTTTTTTTTCCACAACCCCCCGAATTTCTATTAACTTTGTTAATAGTATTATCTTAAAAATTCGAATTTTAATCTTAAAATATTTATTTTACTTAAAGAAAGAAATATAATCAATTTTATTTTATCAAATTTTGTAACAAAACTGATATAATATCATAAGGATTCTCCCATCCCCCCTCCCTTATTTTGAAGATATATTTTACTTCTACTCCTTCTCGAAAAACACACACTTGTTTACGATCATCGATTAGCAGCAGAGGTATTATTATTTTAGTTCTCTTTTTTTATATATAGATAACACTTTAAATTATTTTATATTTCATTTATAATCTTTTCATAAGGGTAATCATTGTAGTTTTAAACAATACTTTATTATTATTATTATTATTATTATTTTATTAGCATTTTTTTTTCTTTCATCATATTGCTAATATTTCATCCTCTTATAGCATGATCAAAAATACATTTATCGTAGTCATTCTTATTATATTTTATTTATTGTAACGTTGGTATGTGTTTTACTGTACAATTTTTCATTCATATTAATCTCAAAATTTTATTAAGCTTTTATTTTATCACTTTATTATATATTTAATAAAACAAATACAAATAGCTCTCGCTCTTATCAAATATTAGGATTTTATCATTTTATTTTATTACGATATTGTTTTCCATTCATATTAAATAATCAGATGTTTCATTAATGTTAATTTTGCTTTTACCAATTTTTTTCATTTTATTAATTATGATTATAATTTTAGGCTTAAAGAATGGAGTTTGAACAATAAATTATAAATAGAAGAAGAGTCTTCTTTATAACCCCAAAAACCAGAAGAAATCCTCATGGTTATATATATATATATATATATATATATATATATATATATATATATATATATATATATATATATATATATATATATATATATATATATATATATATATATAGAGAGAGAGAGAGAGAGAGAGAGAGAGAAAATAATAGAACAGTTACGGGAAGATAAAGAAAAGTTTCCTCCTTTGGTGTCGAACCACCGCATGTTGCGACTGAGAACAACAAAAGCTCGACAGTCGTTAGAGGCCTATATGTTCAGATTCACTGCGTTTGAAAGTGTGAAAGTCAAAGTAAGCTGGGAAAATAGATAAAGGAAGTGTGTTCCAGACTTTACCAGTAGTATATGTAAGATTGAGCATAACGGTTAAGTCTGGGGTCAGAGAGTTGGACAGAGAAAGGATAAGACTGTGTAGAAAGTCGTGTGACACGAGCTCTTCTCAATGGAGGAGGTATGAGAAGAGAGTTCAGAAGATCAGTGTTCGTTGTAATAGTGACAATATAGAGAGAGCGACGCAACTATTTGACAGCCAGAAAGAGATTATTGAGAGTTAGTAAAAGGGGTGGGGGGGGGGAGAGTTGATGAGACAAAAAGTCCAAGACTCCACCTTTTCAAGGAGAGCTGTGTGAGGGAACTACTCCGGATGTGTGAAGCATACTCCATTTTCAAGCATAACCATGTTTTCTCTACCTCAATTTGTAATACGTGAAAGATCAGAGGTTAGTTGCTCCAAGGCTACCCTTCTCGAGTCTATTATTTGCTTTCGGGAGGGGGGTCCACACTGAAAGGAGTAATGAAAGGTGGAGTCATCAGCATAGGAATGGATTGGAGATGAGGTAATAGAGAGATCATAAATGAAAAGCAGAAAAACTGTTGGTGATAGGACAGAACCTTTAGGAGCACCACTATTAATAGATTTAAAGGAAAAACGGTGGCCGTCTACAACAGCTGCTATAGAAAGACCGAAAAGGAAATTAGAGAAAGATCACAGAGAGAAGGACAGAAATCAAAGCTTTGTGCAAGACTCTATCGAAGGCTTTCGATATGTCCAGCACGCCAGCAAAAGATTCACCGAAATGCTGAAGAGCGGAGGACCAAGAGTCAGAGGGAAGGGAAAGAAGATCACCAGTAGAGCGTTTCTTACAAAAGCCACACTGGCGATCAGAGAAAATATTAGGAGATTTGAAATGTTTCCAAATCTTCCTGTTAAGGATTGATTCGAAAACTTTAGAGAGAACGGAAGTCTGATAAATGTGATAATAGTTGGAGGGTTGAGAAGAATCCCCCTTCTTCGGCACAGTGTGAACGAGAGGACGTTTCCAGCAAGAAGGAAAGGTTGAAATAGAGAGACAAAGGCGAAATAGTTTACAAGGCTGGGTGCAAGCTCGGAAGTGAAAAGTTTTGAGAACCACACAAAGAATACCATCGTGACCGTACTCCTTCTTAGTATTAAGCTCAAAAAGAGCAGAAATGACTTCTTTAGAAGAAATTCTAGTTCTATGCGTAAATTAGTTGGAAGGTTTTGAAAGAGGAGAAATTGCTCTGGAATCGTCTGGAAGTTGAATTAGAGGCAAAAGCCTGAGCGAAGAGTTCAGCTTTAGAAGAAGGTAAAACAGTTGTGCCGTCGGAAGATATTAAAAGAGGGAAAGAGGAAGAAGCAAAGTTAGAATTAACAGTTTTTGCATATATATATATATATATATTATATATATATATATATATATATATATATATATATATATATATATATATATATATATATATATATATATATATATATATATATATATATATATATATATATATATATATATATATATATATATATATATATATATATATATATATATAATATATATATATATTTATATATTATATATATATTATATATATATATATATATATATATATATATATATATATATATATATATATATATATATATATATATATATATATATATATATATATATATATATATATATATATATATAATATATATATATATATATATATATATATATATATATAATATATATATATATATATAATATATATATATATATATATATATATATATATATATATATATATATATATATATATATATATATATATATATATATATATATATATATATATATATATATATATATATATATATATATATATATATATATATATATATATATATATATATATATATATATATATATATATATATATATATATATATATATATATATATATATATATATATATAATATATATATATATATATAAAGATTAATTAGTAGCAGTAGTAGTAGTAGTAGTAGTAGTAGTAGTAGTAGTAGTAGTAATAGTAGTTTTATTGAAGCAAAGCTGCAAATAAGTATTATTTTTGTTCTGTATTTACCTTGACTGAAAATTTCTTT
>SEYY01012828.1:5000-7500 GCA_009176605.1 Armadillidium nasatum
ACATATCATTTAAAGAAAAAATGTGATTAATAAAATTTTGTGCCCATTTAGGGCTGCTGTGAGTTTTACATTCCCCTTCCATTTGTTTTTCAAAATCTGTCCTACATTATTATTGGAAGAGGGAAACAAAAATAAATACTGGCAAAATTTTTAGGTTAAACGAAGTATCTGGCGTCAAAAATAGGTGTTGTCGATACCAAATTACCAATTACCGATTTATCGAGTAATTTTGATGTATCGATTTAGTGCTTTCAAATTTTAAAAACTTTATTATTACTAAGGGATGCAAAGATGAGAAACATTTTGCTATGGGGTCTCTACCCCTGACCGGTAAATGGTGATCAAATATATGGCCTTTTTAAATTATTATAATTGATATAACGATGTAATTTTTTAATTTTATGACATAATTTTGTCCAGAAAACGATATGAAATGAACATTAAAAACTACAAATGGAATGAGGATCGTGAAGCTCAAAAGGGTCTTCATATATATATATATATATATATATATATATATATATATATATATATATATATATATTATATATATATATTATATATATATATATATATATATATATATATATATATATATATATATATATATATATATATATATATATATATATATATATATATATATATATATATATATATATATATATATATATATATATATATATATATATATATATATATATATATATATATATATATATATATATATATATATATGCCTTTCACATTTCGCACTCTCGTTGGGTGGTGCCGCCATTATTCCTTCGTACATACATATTTCACTTTTCACCCCTCTTAACCACAGTCCTCCACCACCCTCTGTCCTCCATCTCCCTCCCTCGTTTCTGATTCTATCTACCCTTCTCAAATCACATATCGCTCTCAATCCCTTTATCTCAAATACATTTAATCTTTTCCTTATTTAAGCATTCATCATCCATTTTTCACATCCGTACATTACATATGGGAAATATATACACTCAAACATTCGAACCTTAATTTCCTTTGACGTTTTCCCTTTCTTCCATACTTCTTTTAATTCCCCAAACTCTCATTCCTTCCACCACTCTATTCATTATTTCATTTTCTATCCCCCCTTTTTCCTTCCACCAACATTCCCAAATATTTGAATTTTTCCACCTCCTCCAATTTCTCCTCCCACCTCTACACCCCCAATTCCTCCCCTCTCGCAACCCCCCTCACCCCAATCCTCATACTTACTTTTTGCTGGATTTATCTCCAATCCTTTGTTTGAGCATTTCCCTACAAATTCTCTCCTCTGTATTCTCAACTTTTCTCTAGAATCCGCCATAAACACCGCATCATCCTCAAACAACAACTGGAGTGGGATTAATAAATTTTGAATTCGTCTCAGAAGACGCAACTTTTTAGGAACTTGTTTACAAAGAGAAATAATGCGATCCTTTTAAGAATCATAGGAAGAAAAAAAAACAAAAGAATATAAAATATAGAAGAAGGTTCGAGTTTTATGATTTCGAGGAAGATAGTTGAGTGGAAGATTATATTGAGTAAATAGATGAAGGAACAACCATGCTTTCTCTGCCCCAATTAGGAAGTTGAGAAAGATCAGAGGTTAGTGGCTCTAAGACCACCCTTCTGGTTTCAATTAATTGCTGTTGGGAGGGACGGTTTTCCGAAAGAATTAGTAAATGAAGGTTGAGTAGTCAGCGCAGAAGTGAATATATGATGAAATAATAAATAGGTCATTAATGAAAAATAGAAAACTAGTTGGGGGTAGGACAGATCCCAGATTAACATCACTGTTAATAGATTTAAAGGATGAACATTGGTCATTTACTATAACTGTTATAAAACAACTGGAAAGTAAATCATTGAAAGAGTCACAGAGAGAATGATAGCTGCTGAAATAGTTAAGTTTAGAAATCAAAGCTTGGTGCCAGACTCTTTTGAAGAATTTCCATATATTTAGAGCCATAGTAAAAGATTCATAGATATGCTGAGGAACAGAGAACTAAGAGTCAGAGAGAAGAGAAATAACACCAGTAGAGCCATACTGGCCATCAGAGGCAAGATTAGAAGAATTAAGATATTGCCAAATTTTTCTGTTGAGGAGAGATTCGAAAACTTTAAGAAATAATTACAATAATTATAATGTTGAGATAATTCACTATTTTTTGGCACATGCTAAATGCAAGCACATTTCGATCAGTACGGGAAGGTCGAAGTAGAAAGACAGATGAAATAGCTTACCAAGTCAGAGTGCTAGCTCAAAAGCGCAAGTTTTGAGAGAGACATCATCAGAACAAAAAGCCTTCTTAGTGCAAAATTCAGAAAGATTTTTAGATTTAGAAGAGATTGCGATATTAGGCAGAAATGAGCTGGTGAGGGTTGGAGATGGAGGAAAAACTACAAAAATGAACTCCGCGAAACCCCTCTAGACAAGTAATAATCATTACAAATGAAACCAAATAAGTTTAAAAGCAATCCTACCAACTTT